>JANCMC010043217.1:25917887-25960626 GCA_024363005.1 Charaxes varanes
TATAAACTCTTGCGTGATAAAAATATCTAGTCGTTTTTTTTAAAGTTAAAATTTCACAAATTATAGTCATCATGAATAAAAGTAAAAAAAAAAAAAAAAATTTTTTTTTTGTAATCCATTGACGAGATTTTTGTCTGCTTAAGTTTAGATCCATAATTATTTGTTTATTTTAATCATAAGACTTTAGGGGTTTTAAGTTTATACAAGAGTTTGGTCAGTTAATGGAAGAAGCGTGGAATTCAATATTAAAATTCATTCATTGTATCAAGTTCACCCGCGGTTAGAAGCTAGTATAGAATAAACAAAGAATTGCTCCGTTTAACTACCTGACATGACAAGAAAACAATGCAATTTAATAGTTTCTTTACACATATATACGGGTAACTATTATGCAAATTGCTGCCTTCAAATACAGACACTCCTTAACTGCTTTTGTTTTTAAATGAAGTTTTCCTCTCACAATGACACTAGTTAATGTTATACATACGTGTTTTTTTTTCTTATGTTAATAAAAATAATGTTTAGTTATAGGTATGTCTAATATTCCTTATTATTTTTTAATCATACATAGGTGCAGGTTCTTTATCTTTCTTGACGAAAACGGTTTTCCATTTTTTTTATGTTACAAGGGGCAAACGAGCAGGCTGTTCACCTAAGTGACTAGACCCATAGACGTCTGTACGACCAAAAGGCTAGCAGATGCGTTGCCGGCCTTTAATGACGTGTTTTGACCACAGGGAAGTCTCACAAACCGAACGAAATGCGACAACAATACCATCCCTTGACGTGACAGCATTGCCGCCACTTCACGCCTGATCATATATGAGAAAGAAGTACTGGTACCCGGACGCACCAGCTCAATTTGGTTACAAGCGCGGCGCTACCTCTAATCTCGGAAAAATCGAGCGAAAGATTCTCAAGGGAATATAGCCAAAACCATCCAACGCACCGGGCGTTATTGACAACACGATCTTATTCTAGCAAAACATTTTTTTTCTGGTTTTGCACCTAATCCACGTAATCGAATAGATTCCCACAACGCTTTAGTGACTATAAATTTAGCATTACGGCCTCCCCTACCAAAACATAAAAAATAATAAGTTTACTAGAAAAAACGTTCTCCTGAAAGGCACTTAATCTTAGCTCCGATCATTTTTAACTTCGGCGGATATCGGGAGAATCAATTTTCATATTTACGAAGCGGCTTTCGAATTATTACTAGTTGCCTTTGGTCTTTTAAAATTCTGGCTTTTGAAAAGCCTTTTAACGAGGGCACGCGCTCCGCAATTCTTTTGAGTCAAATTAAAACTCACGAGAACGGAAAACTCTTTCATTCATATCCATTCAAATATATTCAACCACCTTTTCCGACTCGCGACGGTTGATGAAGTCAAAAGGCCATTCGCATAGCGAATCGTTTTGACTTTCACGAAGTTTTACTTCTGTTTTATTGCATGCCCTTTAACACGAAACGTTTGGGGACTTAAACAAAATCGAACAATTTCCTAAACCTTCTGAGGGATTATTTGATAATGTAAAGCATTATTTGAATGATGATAAATAACGCTTAGGAATAAATTGTTCTAACCAAATCTGAATTACTGTGAATGGTAACAACAAAAATTTATCCGACGAGCATGTTCCGTGCTCTTCGACAGTTTACACTAAAACACTGCACACACATAAGCAAGCGTTAATATTTTCTTTCACACTTTAAAATAAGGTTTGAGTAGAGGGGCGTGCATTTTTAGACTGTACGCCCTATACTTTCCCAATGTATTTTACATTACACATAATAAATCTCCGCTAGTAAGAACCGCTTGCGAATCCGTGCAGTAGTTTTTGGGTTTATTGCGAACAGATAGACAGACACGTGGAGGACTTTGATTTTATAACATGTGACATTATAACATTAAAGGCGTCATTGCTAAATGCAGACGAACCCATAGAATTCAGCTAGTATATACTGAAACCTATAACCTTCTTCCCAGTCGTCGTCGTGGCAGCGAGTGGGAAGTGCTCGAGGGATTAAAGGACGGCCAACGCTTTGATAAACGACCCGAAGTCTTCAACGGATACTTGCATAAGAAGCGCAAATGGCCGCTGAAAGGATGGCACAAGGTATTTTACCAAAATGTTACTTTTTTTTCTTGTCCTTTTAAACTTACTAGAGGTCGCTGGCTGGTCGGAATTAGTTCACAAACCTTTTTGCGTAAAACGGCATATATTTTTCTATTCCCAGAAAAATTAAATTTGACAATTTATATAACATATGTTTGTCATGCCGGACCCAGACAGCTTCATTTGAATGATCATTTCAGTGATCATATCATGGCGTCGGGGACTTTGTTTAGCTCCGCTAAGTTTTGTAGGGCTTTGTAGTCTTCAAGGACAAAAATGTGCAAACACTGAGCTATGTCTGGCTCCGGCTTCATTAGTAGACATTGATATCATCCAGTTCATGTGTGTGTAAATGGTGTAAATCGTTTTGCATTTGTGTGTGTGTGTGTGTGTGTGGTTGTATTCTGATAACTTAATAACTTTTAAATCTTATCTATTATCTATGTATCTTTCAATTTCATATCATTTCTTTTGTATTATTAATAGTTAAAACTTTACCACATTGTATATTTTACAATATTAAATAAAATAAATAAAAATATTATAAAACATTATTACCATTCGCGCACCACCCTCTATATGAACTACAATTGTGCCAAATTTCATACTACTCAGTCCGCGCAGTTTTCGTAAAATGGTACCTCAAGTTTACACATCAAGTATTAATATATAAATTAGGCATATGTACTTTAGCTGTGCATGATTTTGGTTACGCCTAAGATTGACAGGCCAGTTGGCGCAGTTGGCAGTAACCCTGCCTTCCACTCCGAGGGTCGTGGTTACACATTCACCAGCTTACTCCTCAAGTCAAAGCTTGCGTAAAGAAGTTTTACTTCTAAAAACATAAAACTCGATCGAAGCAAACCCTACTGGCTTCAATTGTCCATGTCCATCCACGAAGCCTACACATATTCTTCAATTTCTAGCAGCCAAATTTCTTGCAGCCGTTCACGAATACCTTACTGACACGTACGAGCATAGAAGATATCGTAACAAAAAATATTCTTTAATTTTCAGAGATTTTTCGTAGTGGACGGTGGAATACTGGTGTATGCGCGTTCCCCAACCGACGTGGCACGAGGTCGCCTGCACGGATCAGTAGACGTAGGCCTCTCAGTCATATCTGCCAAGGCGAGAAGACGCCGGATAGACATCGACGCAGACGAGTTCATATACCACTTGAGGGCGAAGACTCCAGAGGTTTTTAGGACGTGGCTCAACGTATTGAAGGCGCATAGGTAAATCAAATCAAATATCTTTACTGCGAATTTGGGTTTTTACATTAGGTCTTATAGCTAAAACAGTACGGCAAAATTCCGCTTACAGCGTGCAATATAATGTGTTAATTTTACATAAATAATATAAAGAAGATCCTAACTAAACAGTTATTTATAATAAAAGTAAGTGGTCTTTCAAAAAATAAGCAGTCGAATTAACTTTCTTTATATTAAGTTCTTCTAATTTAGTAACAAAGGCTTAGTTTAAAAGGTATAGCGACGATATAAGTACACTCGACGCTAGATGGCGATGATGTTGAAGTGCAAAGAAACACCAAAGCTATACTAGATGACGCTGTGCGAAATCTAAGTTACGCTAGCGAAGTTCCTACATCCGATCACTATATAAAGACCGACCGCTAAGGCGGTCGGTCCACTATTTCATGTAGGACACTAGCGCCATCTGACGCCGAAACCGCCAAAATTATTTTTCACACAACAATAGAGGCAAGAGGAGCTCTTGGCCTAATTAGTGGTCGGTATTTGAGTCGATGGCTAGATTATGTAGCTCTTGCTGCGACCGAATGATAGATGGACAACCCATTCTAACACTGGTTTATATTTCACGCACGACTCTAGCGCCATCGAACGCCGAAACCGCCAAAATTATTTATTTTTCACGCGACAATAGGAGCAAGCGGAGGTCGTGGCTTAATCAGTGGCCGGCATTTGAGTCGATCGCTAGGTTATGTAGCTCTCGCTGCGACCGGATGACAGATGGACAACCCATTCTAATACTGATTTATATTTCACGCACGACACTAGCGCCATCTGACGCCAAAACATCCGAATCCACTCCTTTATTATTTTTTCCTTTATCCGTTATGTTTCAGCATAAAAATTAAAATATAACAAATTTTTAATTATTGATTGCAGTGTTCAGATGTCGAATATCCGAATGAGAACTTTAAAACGTTGCGATCGCTTAATGGAACGCACTTATAAGATACGGTGACGTCATACGCACTGTGTAGTTTCTTTTTTTTCTTAATCCCTATTAATGACGTCATGCCTATTCTAATTAGCACAATCTTACCTTTGGCGTATTATGTCTGTTGCATTCGGTAAGGGTGCAATCCCTAAGGTTTTCTTGTAGCAACTTCTCCCAGGCGTCCGTGTCGTAATAAGAGTGCGTCCACACTAATCTAGACGTACCTGCGACAAAAAAAAAATTAAATAGTAAAAAAAAAACATAAAATCTATAAAATAATAAAAAAAATTGACACTTTTGTCGAAACTAAGCCAAAACCGAAACTTAAAATTCGTAAAAAAAAGTTATAACTTTGTCTGTACATCTTTATATTAATATGCGAAGCGAAAACTTTCGCTACCATTTTGCAAAAAGGGCGCTAACGGAGGAGTAGGAAATATGGCACAATTATACTGTATATCATGGAGACTATAAATAAACAAATATATACAGAACCATATGATACACGGACGTCTGTTCGTAAGGTAGACAACTTAATGCACGTGTCATAAGTAACAGACGCCTGTTATACACAAATATTTTTTTTGTAGAAATATATAGATAATACACCGAGATTCGAGGCGGGAATCGAACCCACGAGCCCTGGAGCAAAAGGCAGGGTCACTGCTTACAGCGCCAACGGGCCAGTCAATAAATATCATAAAGAGTAACATATCAAACGGGAGAAAAATTTAAAAAGTGTCCAGCAAGTGTTGTATATGACCTTGAAAGAAGTTCCAGAATAGCTCAATAGCTCAACGGTATAAGGTATGGACTCAAATCCGCAAGGTACCCGGTTCAAACCTCACCGCCGTTGGGGTATTTTCGCACCCACTCCTAATACAAGCTTTTAATTTAAGCTTAGAGGGGAAAAAGGGAATATTAGACATACCTAAAAAGTATTCCCAATATTCTTTTGAAAAAAAAAGGAAAGGCGCTGCTGTAGACAAAGGGTATGAACTTAGGAACTGGTAGACAAGTAGGCCAATAATAAACCTTTAAAAGTTAATAATTAATTTTAAGATTTATCCGCATAAATCTCTTAAAGGTTTATTATTGGCCTATTGTTGTATACCGTACTAACGGAAAACAGCCAGTATGTAGTATGATGAATTGTGAATTTAATTACTTACCTCCAATAAGAGATGTATTTCCGAACATCTGTTTGGATAACGTGTGATACATTTGGTTGGCAGTGTCCAGATTTCCTATGCCGCTTGCTGAAATAAGAAAGAAAACACAATAAATTTACAATAATTAGTATACAGTAATCCCCCCCCGTTCCTTGTCTCAGGTGATGTGACATTACGGAACCAAGAAAAAAGCATTTTCTTATAATTAGTTTATGTAGGATGTTAATAAAAAAAATAGACATGTGGTTACAGCGTGTCAATACTTTCAAATATAGATATTTCAGTCTAAAAATGCACGCCCCTTCACTAATTAATTGAAACGCTTGCTTGTTGTGTGCAGCGTTTATATTGTAAACTTAAACACAACCACTACTATTAGATGTAGAGACTTGAAATTTTCCATATTGATAGATCATGGTAAAACATCACTAGGAATATTATTTTGAGTTAAATTGGACAACTTTTGAAGTTGTTTAACACCTTTATCGCGTATCAGATACGGAACCTACCATATAAGCGTGTCTTAACACGCTCTCGGCCACTATATGACTATTATAATTCGGTTCAGAAATTTGATCTTTACAAATAAGTTTAATTTGTTAAAAAGTAACTGAAACCCTTAGTTTTAACAAAAGAAGAAAAACCTACATTTTTAGAATTTACTTGCCAGCAAATTTCATTGTTGCTTATTCACAAAATGATCTTGTATTTCCAAGTACCTTAGTATTTTTTTACTATACTTATTCACAATGACGTGCTATAAGTGTGGGAGAGGCCTTTGGTAACGAAACACTCTATGACTATATCTGCACCAATGGTTTCATTAAATTATGTATACACCTATATCTAAAAATCGGGAATAAAGTCTTTATCTTGTGAAACCCGGAAAGTAAAGAATTGATAAAAAAAAACAGTTCATTAATAAAAATATAATATATATTTCTTAAATATAATATACATATATTCTTTTATTAAGTATTTTTTTTTCTATATTATAAAGTAATAAGGCATTTTCTTAAGTACTACAAATATTCATGAATTCTGAAGTAGGTACACGTATTAAGAGATTTTGTGATAGTATAAGTCAAAACGCAACAAGTTTCATTCAGTGTTAAAGTTAACGTTGCACAAAGCTTTACGGTTATTATGCCGGAGCCAGACATAACTTAATTTGAATGATCATATCAATGATTACGTAGTGTGGATGGGGACTTTGTGTAGCTGCGCTAAGTTTTGTAGTACTTTGTAGTCTTCAACGACAAAAATATACAAACACTTTGAGCTACGTCTGGCTCCGGCGTTACGAAGACTAACGAAATAAATTCATCTTTAGTCGTGTAAATCGATTTTATATTCGAAAATATTCGCCAGTGTTAGTTCGGAATATTTTTTTTGATCGATGATTGTGATTGTTGATGTACTGGTCGATACGGCCCTCCTTGTTTAGCTTCAATTTCGCCTTGCAAGATGGATGGTGGGTGGAGCAAATCCAACGGTACTGACCACCCCTTGCGTAGGTGAACCCCTCTACCAGTAGCAGATCTCTCCCCCTTTGAGACTTCACGACGTCATAGTGCAATCCTAAATTAAAATGAGATAATTATGATCAAATAGTCATTTGGCTCTTATATTTTTATAGATGATTGTTTAAGTACGTAGTGTATACCTACGTTGAGAGCTGTACAAACTAATCCTAGATCGGTAGGATCTGCTTGCAAACACACTAGTATGGCTACAATTCCTTTGATACGATGCGTCCGATCCATACGATGCAAACAGTGGCCGCCTGCCTTAAAAGCCAATGATATTGACGAGCTTGCGTGTATTGCGTCCACACACTATTTTCCATGTAGAGGTGAATACTTTGGAGAGCGTGAGTCAGTGAGCGTGCATTTTTAGACTGAAAGCACTATAGATGCACATAAATTCTAAGAATACTGTACATAAACGTCCAATCTCCTTGTCTCTTCTCACACCAAGCGTAGAGCTTGTGCTAATAGTGGATGTGACGATAGTCTATCAGCATCTCGCAGCAGTGTTTGAGTCTATTTATGCAAATGAAGCTATATAATTCAATATCTACTGGAAAACTGATACACAACTAAAGAAAAATAAACTTTATAAAGAACGTATATGTATCTATCATACTTAAAATTTTCGTTTTATTCCTTAACGATCTGACATTGTAGAATAATTTGATATATGTGTTTTTTATTCAATTTAGTTCTTATTTGTATATAATATAATTACGGGACCACTGAATTTCTGTCTACACCTATAATAGATACATGTAGTAGAACTAGATTATATATTAATACTCTATTTTATAATGTTAAGTACCAGTATATTGTGTTTTTCTGGTAGATTTCATTTTGCACATTATATTAAATGCACAGTTTTAAAATAACCACAGGCGCCCGGACCGACTTACGGTAGTATATTTCAATGTGCAAAATCGATTAATTATCAGAATTTTCAGCTATTAAAATTATAATCGAACAAAAGCTTGGTATCAGTGGCGTAACTATAGGTTAGCAAGACGGCAAAAGCCACGAGCCGGTCAGAAAGACCTTTATTACAAGATTTAATAAATTTATAATATTAATATAATAATATTTGTCAATCAGCCGATGAATTTGCCAGGGCCCCGAACGGTGTAGGTACGCCACTGCTTGGTACAATAATGAGTTATGGTACATTTAAGAAAGATAAAGGTTTATTATATATGTCAAACTTGAAAGTTGAGATTGAGGGGATTCCTGATAATTCGATGTCTAAAATAACATATCATCTATGCATTATATTACGAAAAACCTTTAGAAAGTCTATCTCCTGACGATGATTCTATTTCGGAGCAGAACGTGCACAGAGCAAAGAAAATCAGTACAGTGTCTTATTTTTTAAAACTCGTGAAATAAATGTTCTATTCAGGAATATCTTGGGTTATTTGTGGTAAAGGCACGGTTCCAGCCTTCATACAAGGTGGTGGGCATAGCCAATCAATTTACGGCCAAACGCGAATCAGCGTATGAACTTGCTATTGATCGATATAATACATTTCTACTAAGTAAATCATACGAATTTGAAACATTATTATTTGTAACTAAGGCATCGGGTATAACATTATCAGGCTTTCGATATTCAATAGATCGTGAAAGTGCGACGTCACAAGTCTATTAGGGTGGTGGGCTTGCCCATGGTGCCCACCACGGTGGATCCGCACCTGCTACGTTAGCTGCTCGCCAGAAGGGCGTACGCTTATTGCCTCCTTACGTAAGCTATACATAACTCAACACCTATAGATATCTATGTAATAACTCTATAGTTAATACATACCTATAGAGATGACAGCCACGAGTTTGACGAGCGTGTTTGGTGGTTCGCAGTCGGACACGAACGGCTCCACGGCATATTTCGCGAAGCTCAGGCAGATGATGGCCATTTGAGAGGGTTTCAGTACTAATGTCGATACCTATTAATACGATTAAATCTTTTATAAAAGCGATAGCGGACCCGGTAGATGTTGTTTTGCCCGAATTTAGGCTCGTCTGCCGAATGGGTTATTAAATAATAATTTTACATATGCTATGTCAGTAAAAGCTCTAGTACGAAACATGGTATTTGAAGTAATCTGAAGTATTGGACAAAACATCATTGTTTTGTATTGTTAAATAATTAGACTTTTCCCTTATTTCATTTCTTTTAACCCTTCCTGAAATAAGGGGAATATAATGCCATGAAAGTTATTTGTTATAAAATATAGTAAGTAATATACAGGTATATATTAGGTATAAATTATATATTAGTTTTAAGTTTTAGTAGATTATTATATAGCAACACATCAAATTAAGATTAATTATAATTAAAATAGCGGTAGTCGAGTTTTAGCCAGGCTAATGAACAACGATTGATTTATAAAAAAAATATCCCCATACCCATGAAAACAGAAATGCGGGGGGTCCTCCGAAAGCGTCCATGAAGTATGCGTATTCTGCGCCGGAGGAGGTATTCATCGTTCCAAGCTCCGCGTAAGCGAGCGCGCCTGTCGATGTAACGGACAAACCGTCAAGTTACATCTATTATTTATTTTACAATAAACTTTTAACATTTTTAAATATTAAAAATATGATTGACTGGCCCGTTGGCGCAGTGGGCAGTGACCCTGCCTTTAGCTTCGGGAGTTGTGGGTTCGATTCTCACCTCGAGTCTAGGTGTATTAATCTATATGCATGTATTTATATATTTCTACAAAAAAATATATAAAATATATATTTGTGTATAACAGGCGTCTGTTGCCTATAAGACAGGCATTAAGTTGTCTACCTTAGGAACAGACTTCCGTGTCATTTAGTCCTGTATATTTATATATTATTTATGTTGCTTGTCAAAGAGAAATTGCATTGAGGAGGTCGTAACTTAATTAGTCGCCGACATTTGAGACGATCACTAGGTTAAGTAGCTCTTACCGCGGTCGGATGATAGATAGGTGTCCAGCCTCAAAACTATGAATTAAATCGGTATCATACTGAAACCCAACCGGTTGACCCTTTGATATCCCGATAATGGATGAGTGACGTCAGATGGCAATCGGTCATCTTAACTCGCCCCACAGCCAAATCCTCCGCAATCTAAGCGGACCCTGGTACTTGACCGGGATAACGCTAGGCTAAGAAGGAAGATGTATGTCTATCTATACAGAGTGTAAAAGACATCGTACCGGATACGCATCGCATGGGTTCAGTACATGATTCTAGACTACCCAGTGGTGAAATTTTTCGTCGACTTTTTCTTGAAATGTACAATTTTTTTACCAGTTTTTTTTAACTGAATTCTATATAATATCACGCTAAATTTGAATTCGTTTTTTACCTAACTTTACACCGACGAAGTCGTGGCCACAGCTAGTATATTTATTGATTAAAAAAAAATGTACATAAATCGGCGTTTACCTATAACACATAGACATAAAGTCGTCTACCTTAGGAACAGACGACCGTGTGTAGATAGTCCCATGTATGTATTTGTGAGTATTTAATAATACTTACAAATGTATAGGCACTATACATAAGTGCTCTCAATATAAGTGCGTTTTGTTATTATTGCGTGAGGCCATTAACTTACCTCAAGAAAATCGCTCGAGTGCTCTAGAAAAATGTTTACCCACGTTCAGGTAGAATACGGCACAAATACCGCTGCAGCGCGGGTAACATACATTTTAATAGAAAAAACACCGATAGTAAAACATAGTTATATAACAAATACATAAACGTAAGCTCCACTAAAGGATGTTGTGTTGTTTCAATAAATAAAAGCGGTCGATTGTCTTGGACTCAGTGAATTTTGATGAAAATTTATACAAGTTCTGGACATCGTAGACATAATTTAACGTAAATGTACGTAATAAAGCTGTGAATGTTTAATGTATTTTATCGAAAACAAAGGACTAAATAAATACAATACCTAGGTATATTTAAACAACTAGCTGTGTCCGCGACTTCATCCGTGTAAAATTAGGTAAAATTTACATTTTAGCCTGATGATATATAGCCTATAGCCTTCCTCGATAAATGAGCTATCTAACACTGTAATATTTTTTTTAAATTGGACTAGTAATTCCTGAGATTAGCGGGTTCAAGCAAACAAATGAATCAAATTATTCATCTTTATATATTAGTATAGAAGAAAAGATAAATTTAATTCATTTTAAGGGCGATTTTGAATGGGCTTGAGTCTCGTAAATAAATAAGTTTTTTTTTTTAATATTAAAATATTACTTCACTTAGCTAAAATTAAATGCTTAATTAAAATAGACGCTTAATAAAAAAAATATTGTAATCGTAAACCCATTGTTTATGGAATACGGTGGTGAAAGTGATGTCATATTCTGTCTAAGTGTCATAAATAAAGAAATAAATTTAAGAAAAATAAGGAAAAACAAAAAAAATATGGGAATATTGTTCTTTTTTAGATATAACAAAGTGTTCTTTTCGTGTACTAATTAATTAGTTAGAAACTAATGGAAATATATCTAACCCAATAATGACAAAATAAGCACAAAGATAAATTACAATACAATGGAGCCACAATGTAACTCGTGAATGGTAGAAGTTTATTAAGGGTTGTCAATAAAGGTAAAATATCTAAATAAAGGGGTAGAAAAGCTACCTTATAAAGCTGGCAACACCGTAGAAATGATAAACAAGGCGCTGAATGAAGGCGTAAAATTTCCCTATAAATAGAAAGTGTTGCACGCACTGAAATAGATAAATGGTTTCGCACCGTGACTAGCATTTTTATGGGCGCGAAGACGCTTCATTACCGGCATTTTTCCACAACTATATGGCAAGGGATCATGATTTTTCTTTTATATACATTTTACTGTTCTATTGTGTATATTTTACGATTTTCTACATTGACCTTTTCATATGAGAAATCAAAATAATATCAATATGTAATGCTAGAGACCCGCTATAGCTTCACACGCCACTAGACGCACACTATCACCAACTCAGCTCAAAAAACAATAAAGGATTCAATAAATGCCTTACTTAATCTCTGCTTACTAAAGGCCCTAGTACGAACTTTTCGAACGCAAGTAAGTCGACGAGTCAACTTTACTTAGGATGAAAATGTTCGTGCTAGGCCCGCACAAGGCAAGTGTTAATCGTGTCGATTTTAACGTATAGGGTTTTTTTTGATTATGTCATATTTCTGTGAACAGATCTACATTGTTATGGTCCGAATATGGTGTCCATGTTGACCACGGCAGCTTAAATCCAGGTGGGGGGTTCTCGGAGGCTGGGTCAAAGGTCTGAAGATACGTAATACCAATCGAAGAAGCCGTAGTCAATCGCAAGTAACTGTAATTAATATGATATAATAATCATAACTTTACACAAAATATTTATGCATTGTTATAGCTATAGCTATTTGGATAATTGCAGACACATTCCACTCAACGAGGCCTATTTTTCTGCTATATGATATGATAAAAATGTTACATGTATTATTGTGTCAATAAAAAATGTGCCCTATTCTCTGAGTCATAACATCACATTTACAAGATCAATTGTTGGCCCAACAATACATTTCGTTCGACCCTTACAGAGGTTTTGATTCTTCAATTTACTTATATCGTTGACGTAAGGGCATCTACAGGCTTGAGACATGTTGAAAGTATTTTCTTTTAGTTGATTTTTAATTAATCACATCTTGAGAGTGTTTTAGAACAATATGTATAGGTTATACAGACTGCTCATCCACACAAATCTTCATGTAAAAACCCTACAAAAATTGGGCATGGAATTGATTTATTAGATGATTCGTATTTAATAGAAGGGTGTCAAACATTTCCTATTCTGTGAGATCCTAAAGGTAACAAAATTGGGGTCTTTTAAGTCTGTACTTTAAAGTTGTTAACAGTCTAATGTAAATGAAAAACGTGAGAAAGGAATACTACAATGAAATTAGAAGAAAGTGTTATCTAACTGTTTGACGGTGGTCGGTGTTTCTTAGAACAATTAATTGTCTCTAGTTATTATCATCGCTATCGACTATCTAAAAGATGTTATTCTAGCTCCTGGGAATAAACAAAATGACCCCGTTGCCCAGTTTTCGTGAATCACACAAATAAACATTGTTTTCTAACAGTAAACCACTATATAAACACATTTACACTTATTAACCCTCTTTAATAATCGAGCCAGTAAAAGTTGTAAGATTAAACACAGAAGTGTACGAAACTAAGACTGTCTTGTCTAGAGTGTATAGATTTCTCAACAACAATACAGATGATCCAAATAAATGTGTTCTCAGATTGGCCATCCCGCAGTTTTTGCTCGGAACGTCTCAACTTTTCCCGGACAAAATGGTCCCTTTGTGAAACTTTGACAGAAATTAGGCCTATTCATCAGTGCTATAATTAAAGAGACATTATTTCTTTGAGAAATTTTAAGTAAGAACCTTTTTAGGCTTGAATTACGCGGTGGAATGAGAACGATTTCGACAATTGTAGTAAATTTATTGATTATTTGGTTTTATATTCCTTTTGTTCGCCCATAACAGTCTTATTCTCGTAGAATCGTAAATGGTTCAAAACTTATCTCTTTGCTACGTTTAGACCTGTTTATCAGATGTTACGTAGGAAACTGTGCTAATTAAAAAATATTTACTTGAAAATTCCTTTTATAACTTAGGAGAATATTTTAATACGTTATTACTAGAAGCATCAGTCTGCCTACGTGACTAGAAATTGTAAATTGACAATTTGTTTATTTACTAAACTTAAATTTATATTAACAGTTTTATCCTAATTCGATAGTTAAGTTAACTAAGACATAATAATTAACATAAACAAAAAAGAACTTTATAACAAGGTTATAAATAAAAAAGTTTAAGTTCGTATTCACTGTTTAATCCGTGTTAAAACAAATTAACATTAACATGAGAAAACCTAGACAAAAGGGCGCAGGCGTCGTGTTCTTGGGACGAATTGAGGGAGAAGCGGCCTAGTGAGGTGTATCGGCGAGTTAAATTACTAAAAGTTTGGTTAAAAGGCGTCTTGTAACTTGAATTATTAACAATTAATATACATAACTTACCTATAATATACTAAATATATATAGTCTTTTATAAATTCGCTCAAATAGCAATGGAATAAATCAATCAGCTCAGCAACCGCGCCCTGCGTACCCATGCAATTGACAAAAATGTTAACATTATCTTTTGAGTAGTCTCGTTTGTAAATATATAGTTTCGATGTATTAGTTGCCGAATTTATGATAGCGTTAGATATTTCAACGCTTTATTTATTCACTAAACTATTCTGTTTTGGCGTGGTTGTTAATTACGATACTTTATTATCACATTTCATATAATATATACAGTATTAAATGTTATTAAAAAATGAAGGACAGGGCCAAAATTTCGTGTAAGTACATTAGTTTTGTAATTGTGATATTTAGGGTTTTGTCTATAATGTGTCTTCACGGTTTGCTGATACATAGATTTGTGGAAGGTGGTCGTTTCGGGAGAGCCATAGTGATATAAGCTATAAGCAAGATGGTGCGCGTCAGGATATTAACTGACAAATGTCTTCTTTCACAAAGAACAGAGGGATCTGAAGCCTTGCTCTTTACATTGCACTACTACGTGCTGTATAGCTCGGCGGACAACATACGTCAAAGGCAAGTGAGATATGCGGTAGGATTCACCGTGTCTTTAACCAAATCGTCATAATTGCCATGTCGCCCTCAGCGTATTCGCAAACAGCGACCATTCAGAGTCCAGAATGTCCCTGCGATGGTTGGGGATACTAAATTTTAAAACAATAAAATTCGGTTTAAAAAATAGCCCAATACTCAGGTACTTTAAATTTAAATTTGCAGCTTGTTTTTAGGAATGAGGATCAGCCTCATGGACTATTGTGGGTTATAATTTACTATCCAGTAATTAATAATTTACAACATTTTTGGTAGTTTATAGTATCTTTTCAATCTTCCCGTTGTATCTATTTATATTTTATAAGCGTATTTATTTCCCCAAATCTAAGCAGTATAACAATAAAAACAAACTAGAGTTATTCTTACCGTTATTGTATAAATTTAATAGAAGAAAAATAGCAATAAATCCAATTTTTTTTTTCAGGTTTATTTATCCTGACATCATCGTTCGCAATGATATTGGCAACGAACAATTGTCCAATTACAAGTTTGTTGAATAATTGTGTTTATACAGTTGAGTGTGAAATATATGCGGGAAGTGCTACAGTTCCGAATTGTAATAGTGACCCTTACGTCACTTTTGTTGTGAAGGGATCTACTGCTAAGCTCCTAAGTGCAGGTTTTTTCGGATCTACCAATTTTGACTCGAGGGTGAGAGTTATAAATGCTTATAACAATACTTGGACTGAAATTGGAGAAATAACTTTTAGATACTATTCTAAAGTAAAATATATGGACATTTCTAATAACAAAATAAAAAAAATTCAAAATTATGCTTTTAAAAACTTAGTTAGTTTAGATACTCTTAATATTTCAAGAAACGAAATCAGTGAGCTTGACGCAAGATCGCTGTACACGCAAGACAGTAAAGAATCCGATATCACTGAACTGGATCTATCATACAATTTATTAGAAACTATACAAACAGTGACGTTTCGATATCTAGGTAATTTGTTGCGATTATATTTACAAAATAATAAGCTAAGATATTTGCCTGAAGATCTATTCATAAATGTGAAACTTTTAGCGGTACTGGACTTGAGTAACAATAATTTGAATGCCTTAAATGCTACATTGATTAACTTAAAAAATCTTAAATACCTCTATGTATCTAACAATAAACTACAAAATCTAAGGGGCTTCGAATTAAATCAACTGACTTCATTGATCTTCGTTAATTTTTCTAATAACCTAATTGAAAACTTAGAGGAAAATTGTTTTAATCAGGCATTTAATTTAAACTCTATAGATCTCAAAAACAACAGGATTATGTCAGTTATAGCAAACGTAATGTTTATAAACAATGTTAAATTGGAATATTTGGACTTAGAAAAAAATAGGATATCTAAGATACAAGATAATGCATTTAAACACAATCCCCTTGTATATTTAAATTTGCAATATAACAATATATCGGGTGTAATTACGGAATCAACCTTTTCTGGCCTAAAATCTTTAAATATGAACTTTTACAATCAAAATATAACCTCACTGGCTAAAGGTGCATTTTTAAAAATGACGTATTTACAATCATTAAATCTTAGCAGGAACAATATTTTAACTATTGATGAAAATAGTTTTGGCACTTCGCAAAATTTAACAATTTTAGATCTTTCATTTAATAAAATATCCAATCTGGATTTTCTGCAATTTAATGCATTAATAATGCATATTTTACAAAAATATTAGTGTTCGCACGTTATCCTCTGTATAAACTGTTGTTGTGTCATAATAAATACTCCTCCGTCTGCGCGATTTTCGAAAAATGGTACCGAAAGTTTTCGCTTCAAGTATTGTCACATAAACAGATACTGCATAGTGGCCGATACGCAACAGTGACAGACCACTTACATTTCCCGACGTTTCAACTTTCCAACAAACTGCCGTGGAAAATGAAATTGCGAGGAAAATGCAAGTTTCATTTTAAGTAAAATTACATTTTAATCAGTTTTCCGCTGTACGTATAAGCGAAAAGAAGATTTATTCGAACAAGTGCTGTCTGGATTGTCTATTTTATATCAGCTAAAGAGGGAAAATGTTGCGTTTTGATAAATATCTTAGACTAGAGGTTTTATACTTAGGTTTTCATGGTTTAATAACATTTTGATATATTAATGAAGGCTACTGGACTGGATATTAAAATTTAGCTTTTTTTTTGTAAGTCTAGCTGTTGTCCGCGACTGCGTCTGCGTGGAAATAAACATTCAAAAGCCCTTACACCTCCTTAATCTGGCTCTTTTTGTTTTTTCTTTATCTATAATCTATCGAAAAATGTGTTATTACTGTATGTCTACTAACGATAAACTTAATCGCCCATGTCGTACGTCACGCTGTTTTCGAAAATTCATAATAGGCGAATTTTCGCTTTTATAATAATAATACTAGCTGTGCTCGCGACTGCGTCCGTTTAAAATAAGGCAAAAGAAACAGATTCAATTTTAGCGCAATGCCTACAGCCTTCCTCGATAAATGGGCTATCTAACACAGAAAATTTTTTTCGAATCGGATCAGTAGTTCCTGAGATTAGCGCGTTCAAGCAAACGAACAAACAAATAAGCAAACACTTCAGCTTTATATATTGGTTTAGATAGTATATAGATTATTTTCCGGGATTCAACAGCAGCCCTAACTACCTCGAAGAGAGTTGCTTTATAAACTGTTTATTCGATCGCGTACAAACAAATTCCTATTGTTGTTACAGAAGCCTCTGAAAAGTTTAATATTGTTAATCCGCCTTAAACGGTATTATTCAAGAGATTCTTGAGTCTCGATAAAATAATACCCCGTCTTGTTTAATCTCGGCATTCTGCAGTAAATCCGTTGCCTCCATCGTCTCAATTAAGAAGGTTCTTGCTTGAAGGAGGTTTTATTTTTCTTATAACTTCATACGTTTAAACTAGCTTTTGCTCGCTAAATTAATATTTTCTATTCCCTCAAGACCTGGATTTCTTCTTTATTGCCCTTTTACTGCTCCTGAAAAATGTTTTATATATACACATACATGCATACCTACATACATACATACGTACTTATAAAATCATACATATAAGCTGGCTTTTGCTCGCTAAATTAATATTTTCTATTCCCACGAGATCTTTAATTCTTGTTTATTGCTCTTTTACTGCCCCTGAAAAATGTTTTATATACATACATACATACCTATATACATACATACGTACTTATAACATCATACATATAAGCTGGCTTTTGCTCGCTAAATTAATATTTTATATTCTTTCGAGACCTGTAATTCTTTTCTACAGCCTTTTTTCCATTCCTGACGAGTATTTTACAAACATACATAGATTCATACATGCATTCATACACACATACGTACGCCACACAACGTTTCATATCTTTTCAATCTTCATTCCAAATAAGTGACTTTAAGCCTTTTAGATAATGCGGAATGGGTCTGAGAAAATTGTTTAAATCTAGCTCAGTCTATAACATAATTACGTAGGTGCAGGAACTACGTTGAATTAACGCCCGCACTGACCTGTGAGAGAAGACTTTAACCCTTTTAGCGGCGGAGCCTGCGACCGGAAGCTTTTAGATAATGGGGAAGGTAGATTATTTCCGGCGATAAAAGCACGGACTGTATTTTGTAGCGAAGGTGATATATATTTTGGCTGGCTGGCCCGTTGACGCAGTGGGCAGTGAGCCTAACTTCTGCTCCGGGGGTCGTGGGTTCGATTCCCACCTCGAGTCTGGGTGTATTATCCATATGTATGTATTTATATATTTGGTCCGATTTGAAAAATTCTTTCAGTCTTAGATAGCCAATTTGTCGAGGGAGTCTATATAGCATTACGGTCCCCCGGATATTTTCTAAAATAAATCCGTACTGAACAATTTACTAAAGCTATAATTTACCCCTTGACAAAGGTACATTACACAAAGGTACGTCGCACAGTTCGTAAAATTTGTCGATACCATCAGAAAGTTCAAAAAACGATCAGGGCCTATTAATACTATTCAATTACTTACCGGGTGGTTGGTTAAGGCTGCATAAAACCCAAGAGCACCTTGAGTACTTTTGATGCGTTTTTCTCCATGAATATTTGTTGAAGTATCCTATAAAAAGACATTAATTACTCGTAAGTAGAGCAGATTAAACTTCATTTAAGGAAATATACCTCCAGCGCATGTTTATTTCTTGTTTTCGCTTAAAGACAAATAAAGAATCATTTACTCATTCTGTCGATTCTAGGCAATGCCCGACAAGATGTGATTCATGGAGTTTAACTATCTACTTTGGCTGCTGAAAATGGTGTTTCTCTTTATCGAAGGCTAGTGTTGCGGTTTCCGCAATAATTATTGTTGCGGACTCTGCAATAATTATTGCATATGTGAAGGAAGAAAAGACCGGAGTGGATTCAGAGGTGACTCAAATGACCGTCATTCATATACATAACAGTATGAAAAGGATTTTAGTCAAATACCTGATCTGATTCTGATGCCAATGTCCAATCTGCAACTGTTAGAACTATTAATAAGACAAACATAACGTACATCCGGTTCAATTATGCGAAAATGAACGACTGTGGGCTATGGTCAAATTTTATAAACGAACTTTGCTTATCGCCTAGCATTTCAAAACACTATTGTTCCAACGGTGCCGATGTTAATGTTTGAAAAATTGTTAGGAGAGATGCTATTTTCATTTATTACTACTACGGTACCAGTTTAGCGTATCGACTTGATTCTATATTAGCTGCACCCAGCTTTGCCTGTTTGACATGTACCACCATTATAATAAACTTTAAATGAAATTACCAAATTAATTTTTAGTTCATTAAATTCAAAATAAATATTTTGGTATCTTTTTACATGAAGATACAAACGGACAGGTGTTTCACGTCTTCATAACTAATGACGTCTATTGACGTCTACATTTCTAGAAGATTTACAAAAGCTTTTGATAAATAAGTATGCCGATTACAGGTCTCTAATTCGCATCTCTACTCTATCAGGCCTCTAGTTCCGCTGAGATTTCTGGACAGCAAGGTTGTGTGGAAAAAATGTACTTTTATTGGTTAATAAAATTGCCTTAATTGGTCCACCATTAAATGAGAACTTATCTTTTACTAAGTTTTATTACTATTAAGCCACTCAGGAAGAACTTGAATTCCTTCAGAAAACAGTTATTAAACCCTTTAATTTTAAGTAACTTTATAAGGTTAAAGTATAAGTTTTAAAAATATGCACATGAGATTCTGTAATTCTATTGTAAAAACGTTATTTATTTCAGACATGTTACTCTTAATTAACAAATTAATAATCGCTTTGAACGTATATTATCAAAATACTTGACAACATCCACTGCACCATCTTTTTATTATAAATATTTAGCAGACCCGACAGACATTGTCTTGCCCGAAAGTGGGTTCACTTTTGATATAGGATATCAAAACATAGCGCCATCTGTTGCTTGCGTATACCACCGAACGCAGGCCGTGTTGCCTCCGCATTTTCTTTTCAATTTTCTTTTTCATCGAAACGTTCTTTTCTGATGGTTTATGTTTTTCAAGAGAACTACTTTTTAAATCTAAAATTGCTAAGAGTATAATATTGTTTAACCCATATAAATATCATACTCTCGTCATGTTGTATCCTGTACCACTACGTTGATCGAGCTATTTATATAATACTTTAACCCAAGCAAAGTCGCTGGTATCAGCTAAGTCAGCGCAGTTTAATATAATTCTAATTTACTTGTACTTAATAGTACCACAAACAAACTTTAAGTTAACTCTAAATTAAAGTTAAAAGCCACTTAAATAGCGAAACACGTAATCTCATTTCATCTAAGTTTCGCGAATCTTTCTTAGAGCATAATTATAGTGCGGGAGACGTAAAAATTCTGTAATTCGAATACCTACATAAATGTTGTTTTTTTTTGTAAGTGGCAAACAAGCTACCTTTATGAACATGGTTATTTTTGTAATCTCTTTTATGATAAACGTGTTAAATAATGAGGTATAAGGCATGCCTGATGTATCTATCTATCTGCCTATGTGCCACTTATCATATTAAAATAATTCTAAACATAATTAGCATAATATATATAAAAAATTCTTCTCTATAATTAAATATCATTTTATTTCATATTTATCAAAACAGGTTTTTTTCATATTTTTTTAACAGGAGAAGACAAACATATATTATTTTAATAGGTAGTATGATCCGTATAAATACCTGATGAACCGGTCTGAAGCAGTCCCAGAATTAGATAGATTGAAATGGTAGCGAGAGATTCAACAGTGATATAGAAATATAATAAAGTAGAGCATAGCATAGCGTTTAATCAATTTCATATAAAGTGTTCTTTAAATAGTACTTTATGGTACAAGCGTGTAACTGGTGATAACCGCCGAGACGCCATTGAGATCCGAGCCATCAGGTAAGGGTCTTAAGAGAGCCGAGGACGGTAATCAACAATCCACACGTGTACCATACGACGTTTTTCAACACACTTATGAAGAAAATAATACTAAAAATTCATTTAGTATTGTAGATAAAAAGTTTAGAGAAAAAATTGTTATATATATAGTTATTAAATTTGTAATTAACAGTGTTTGATGGTATGGAGGTCTCAACAAATAGATTATTTACCGAAATAAACGTATTTCAATGCGAAGTTGCATGAAATGAGCAAGCAATAGGTATGTTAATTTATTTTGTACTTTTGAACACGACCTTTTTTGTATCGAAACTTTTTTAAGAACAAAGCAACTCAACCAATAACATGTAAAAAAATCTATAACTCACTTCTGAATGAAAAAGTCACAGTTTGATTATAGGTGTCATTATGTGCTGATTGCGGTAAAATTAGAGCCACTTTATGAGCAAGTGTGTTAAAAAGATATATATCTGCCTCCTTTATGTATATTCTCACCAATAAATACAGTAATTGTATTTGACTTGTAGGAAATGATACAACCATCTCTTGAGCTAAATCTTATGGTGAGTAATACCGGGTCTTGGTCGAAGTGGGAAGATATTTAAGGCCGTAAAGTATAAAATGGGTAATACGGTTTCTGATAGCCACGGTAAATGTACACCACTATTACGGTCGAGTTACTTAGAGCGGCAATTAGCTTGTATTTGATGCATTTTAATATATTAGAATTTTTAAAGGTTTAGAACTTTTTTCACCGCTACTTGACAAACTGTTTGATATTTTTCATAAGTCTTCCTGTCTGATCTCATTCCTTTATAAAATATGTCTTCTGATCCTTATTTACTCTTTTAAATATATTTTATACATTTTTAAAAAGCAGCATCTTGTTTTCTTTTTTTCAATTCCCGCCAAATTTTAATACAATTTTTCATTATCTTTTTTTTAAGCCTAGAAAGGCAACGAGCGTGCAGCATACAGCCTATGACCTAATACACTTATTATTTTACAATAATAAACTGTATGCTGATGCTCGTCGGACTTATTTGAATTTCGAACACATCTAAATAAATAAAAATGAATGCTATGCTAAGCGCAAAACGTGAGAACGGCTCGATCAATTCAGCTATTTTTTCGTATGTTTCTTGAGGTATAAGGAAAGTTTTATGAAGATAAAAAAAAATACTTTTACCAGAACGAATCGAAGCACCTATCCAATAATATAAGTAGTATGTCTTGATTTACTTTATTAATTAATAATTATTTATTGTTATTTTTAATGGTATTTATTAAGTTTTATATTATTTGTAGTAACTTCCTCTATATTTTTTGCACACTGAAAGTTTATTGGATCATAAATTAAACTTTAACATCTTGTAAACCTACATTTCTTGCAAAAAAATATTGAATTGGATTTTCAAATGGTCGCACTGTATAGATGAACTTCCCTTCGCTATTTTTTTCATAGGAAAAAATTTAAATGTACAAAGATAAATTTTGCTGCGAAAAAATAAAACGCCTGTAAAATGCGGCGGGTGTTTATCTCAGATTGGGCAATCAATCTTGCCTCATTTTGTGTTTCGAGAATATAGGGCCTAACCATATGGCCAATTCTAACTACAGTTTGTCATTGAAACGTCAAGAATTCAAAATGGCTAATATTTAATTAATTAATTTTTTTCCGATTCAACCGCAATTGAAAAAATTTGATTCGATGTTCATTGATATATTTTTCATTACCAGATTTCCAACTCCGTACAACACATACTGAAGTAATGTAACTAAAGTTGTTCTAATAATTTTTTAGCATTGATTATTATATTATTTATTTACACTATTGTTGCTCAGATTAGTTAAAATACCCAGTAGAGGTCGCATATCTATCTACGGCTGTGATAAGCGACCCCAACAATAGTACACTAATGTACAAAGTTCGTTTTACCAATAATAACAGCGATTTGCGAATAACTTTAGATATATACAGAACTATCTGTTAAATAATGGGGTGGATAATAGAGTTTCAGTGTATCGGATCGGCCAGTATTACAATCATAACTGCTATACCTAATGACGGTGAAATTACGTGTGATATTAAAGAATATTCTTTATAAAATAAAAATGGCCAAAAACGTGTCAAGACACACTTATACTTCTACGCTATAAACGTATTTGTTAAATAACTTCAAAAGTTGTTGTCCGATTTCATTCTGAATAATTTTCCTAATGAATTTTTACCATGTTTTATCAATATGGAAAATTTCAAGTCTCTACGTCTAATAGTTTGGAAATGCTAGGGGGGGGGGACCACCTTAGGGGCAGACAGACGGACAGTTGGACGGACACAACGAAATTATAAAGATTCCTTGCAGTACTATGGAATCCTAAAAATTCGACTGTACAAGCCTTTGTCATCCTACTCCTAAGCCGATGGACCAATTTAGATGAAATTTTGTAGGTATATTCCAAGGGTTCCGTAGATGGTTTAAAGACAATTGGACTCAGTAGGTGGCCCTGCTCTCGGGATATAGTTACCTCAAATGTAATACTTTGCTTCTGATAACTCAAAAACGACAATGCCGATTTTTTTGGATCTGTTTAGTTTTACTCGCATTAACTCAGAGGAAGATTAAAATAATACAGAGAAAGAAAAGCTGAAGCGAGTATGTTAAAAATATTAACAAATATTGTATAAAAGTGATTGTTGAATTCAACTATTTGGAATAGTAATTTTAAAGATGTTCCTTGAGGCGGAATATTATATTGCGGGTTAATTATGTCTCAAATATAACAGGTATTAATTTTGGCGTCAATACATAACCTATTTCGAGCCTCGCAAGAATGGAAAATTATGAGATCCTAAGTAGGTATGTATGTCTTATGGCGGAGCCAGACATAGCTCAAAGTGTTTGTATATTTTTGTTTTTGAAGTCCACAAAGTTCTACAAAACTTTGTGCAGTTATACAAAGTCCCCGGACATACTACATGATCATTGAAATGAATCTATGTCCGGCTACGGCATTACAAGTATAAATTTATAATGGAACATTATGGAAAATAACTCTGTTGGTGTCTAATACTAAAACGGAACAATTTAATATCTATATTTTGATAAGTGAGCTCCGTTAATACAGAATAAATGTCCGACCGTTCCTGCCACTTTAACCTTTGTGAGTAATTTATAAAGCTTAATATTGTATGACTATATTTCCTAATATAAGGTTATGGGTACTCATTGTTGAATTGTTTGGAATAGGGGGACCAGTTTTATCAGTTGATACAAGACTATTATTTATTTTTAATATATAGATAGATTGTTAAGTTGGGCTCATCATCTCAATTTTATTGTACAGTATTGTTTCTCTTTATTATGGACAATCTTGGATGAACTGTTATTAAAGAAAATATTTTTATCGTGGCAAAATAAATCACGTTTCGACCAATAATACAATGACAGTAGGCATTTCCAGATATATATTCCCTCTCTCACTATCTTAAATGTGTATTATATACATACATATACAGGCTGGCAATACAAATAATTAATAAATAATAGAAAAATTATGTTAAATTATTACATATATTATCGTTAGTAAAAACAATACCGCTTTCAAATAAAAATGGCCATAGCGTGTCAAGACCCACGTCTTAATCCCGCGGCAGGTCGACCGAGAATCCTCGTCCCCTCCGCTGCCCGCGTAATGTATCACTCGAGACAAAAGAGCAACTATATTATATCTATGTATGTATGCACGGGTGCATACACTACAATAAGTATAGCCGAAAAATTAACTGAATTATTAATTTTATTTGCTATACCTTTTTTATAACTGGCCAGTTTTTTACGCTGGTAAATGCATTTACGAACTAACTTTTTCTCAGAACGTAAGGTCTGACTGTAACTAATTTTGAATTAATTTGGTCTAAAATTCTTCTTCTTAATCGCTCCCTCTCTGCTGAGATCGTGACTCAAGAGTCTTCTGGAAAGGCTGCTTCCATTGCGGATTCCATTCCAGTGCGGCGCTTACAGGCATTTCTGGGTGATCAGAAATTTGGTCCGACCACGTCTTGAGGTCGGACCGATTGGTCAAAAATTAAGTACCTATTTTTATTACATAATTATAATGAGAACCGAGAACCAAGTACCTTCTTAAGTATTCTAAGTGTCTCACCAGTCAACCTGTATATTACTTCAGCCTTAAATTGCTACTCAGTACATATAAGAAAACAATCAACATTCTCTATACGGTTCAGACACTCCGACAAACGATATTTTCCTTTAAGCTGTCTTACATTTACAAACAAAAACGATGGAAAGTTCAACACAGCAATTATCTTGTCTAAAACTGTTGCTCGTCTTTTCTTTTTCTTGCTTTTTTTAACATTAACAGTTGTAGTGTTTTCTACTAAAGTGTATAGAGTAATTAGGGATTAGAGAAATATAGTTATTATATATAAATTGTGTTAAGTGATACATTGTCAACTCGCACAATTTCTATTTTGAGAAGAAGTACTCTTTAAGATTTTAACTCTACACTAGGGAATTTAACACTATTTTGTTAAATTTTCTTTCCGGCATCTTTTGACAGCAACTATAGTTTTTAATTATTTTGCTGTTATTTTTGATGTCAACAATGTTTTACATGTCATGTGATGACAAATGGTTATACGTGAATTCGTCTTTTGTTCCTGCTTATTTAAAATTAGTTTAAACTTTGTTATTATGTCAAAATCGCATCAATTTATATTCATAAATTCTATTTACTCATATCGCAAAATTTGATTTTTTCTTTTGCTTTGAGACACTGTAACATAACACTATCCAAATATAATAGACGTAAAAGAGAATTTTTAAACGAATTCTGCAACCTTATAAAGTCTGAAGAACTGAAATTTCATACAAAGAGCTAATTAAGGCAGCATTTTTAAAAATTCATCCCTGAGGGGATACTTACTGGGTAACGAGTTTTTAGAAAGTTTGAATATGATACTTTAGTAGAGAAACATACATAATGTATCTATATTGTCTATGGTAATGTTATAAATGTAAAAGTAACTCTGTCTATTACGTTTCACGCTTAAACGCTAAATTCATTTTGATTAATTTTGGTATAGATTGTATCTTGAAGAAGGATATAGGTTGTGAATATGAAACTGAATTCAACGAGGACGCGTCACACCATCACGGTTGAACGGCAGGACCGACTTTGCTAATACTTTTTCTGTTGTTTGTTATTGTCAAGAGAAGGTTCTTATGGAAGAAAAAATTAAGAATGTTGCGCGGAAAATTACAAAATTTAAGAAAACTTAACCACCATATCAAATTATTTCTAGTGTAACGGGAACGGGAACAGGTACGGGGACGGGAACGGGAATGGAAATGGAGACGGGAATAATATTATAGGATAATAGAATGTAGCAAATAGTAAGTAACCCAATGTTCGGGCAGGAAAGCGTCTGTAGAGTCCGATAGTATGTAATAAATTTGTTGTTTAATAAAATAGAGAAGTGACTTTTTTATGGAAGAACAAGACGAGTTAAACAGATTTTTGGAAAAAGAAACTCAAAATATAAGTAGGTAGATTCTAGGTACCAATCATCACACCACTTTCATCATCGATCTAATTTAAAAGTCCTATTATAATGATTACTTGAATGATGAAATGCTAGGGAATAAATTTTCTTCTGAGATGTGATTATAGTCACTGTGAAATGGTGATGACAAAATGAATATTTTATAAGATTAATTAACTAAATTCAACGAATATACCTCAGTGGGGTATCGGTTTTTTTTAATTTCGAATGTAATATTATTACTGATAAGTTCTAATATCAAAGTCGTTATTTCTTCATGGTTTATGTAGCGTCTACATATATAGCAGCAGAAGTGGAGTACAAAAATTATGGGCGACTCTAAAAGCAATATGGCCGTTACAATTCCCGTTATCGCCCCGAACCCACTGCACTTTGCAAGTCGGTGTATCGATTTTGCAATTTGTATTTATCTTGTTGCCCTGTATTCGTATATAAGAGTGGGTGAAATTTTCTTCTTTTCGTATGCGAAACATTATCTTATGTTCCTACCATATTGACCTTAATCTGACCCTAGCGAAAAATCTTCTTCTTAGCTGATGTCTACTAACCATAAACCTGTCAAAATTTCATCATTGTACGTCCCTCTGTTTTCAAGATTACTTTTTAGGTGACCTATTGCTTTTTATATACATATAAAAAGATAGACATATAAACATGTATATATAAAAGCAATAGGATATAATAAAACTAAACGCAAACTAATGCCAAACGATTTACACACTCATGTATACATATAAGATGGTATCAAAGCGAAGTCATGATGACTGTATGTATCTAAATTGTCAAATATGACATGTCACTGTATAAATTCTTTGTACAAAGAAGTAAATTTTTGTATATAACTTTTAAATAAGCATATATATCGTAAATATTTGTGGCCGAACTTGTAGCAAGCGATAAGCGATCTCTAGTTTAAATATTTTTGTCTTCTTTGTTATTGTCAAGAGAACGTCCTTATGAAAGAAAAAATAAAGAAAGTTGCGCGGAAAAATATACAGTTTAAGAATTCTTAACCACCATATTACATTTTTTCTAATGTAACCTTAGCGCTTTGACAATAAATACTTTTTTAACGGGAACCGGGATGGCGAAGCAAACGGGAGCGGGGATAATATTATAGTATATAATAAAATATAGTAAATATATATATTTTTGTATATAATAAGGGGCAAACGAGCAGCCGGCTTCCATTAAAGTGACTATCAAATTGAGAAATGAGTATGCTCTTTTCTTGAGGGCAACAGTAAGAAACCCACTGTTCGAGTAGGACAACGTCTACCAGATAAGCTAGTTTTTTAATAAAAATAATTTCTGCTTTTCTGGATCACTACGACGGAACACGCTAGTAATATAAATTCTAAATGTACATACGTTTAAAAACCTTTATTATACGATGTAAATTTCACATCGCAATAATTCAGTCGTCCGTTGTTCGAGCGGAGGAGTTACGGACGCATCGGACTTGCCTGTTTGCAATTGTGTACGATACTTTACGAGCTAAGTGTAGTACTCTGTGCATGTAGTACGTTGTACGATTGTAAAACAGGACGGTACTCCGTTAATAGGACACTAATAGAGTCTGAATTAATTGTGACTTTTTGAAATATGATTACCAATTCCTTAAAGCCAGGACAAGGTAATCAGTATTTTTGTTTACCTTTGAATATTACGAACTTTACTCTATCCTTTTCTTAAGGCTCCTCATTCTTGAAATCCCTGACAGTTTCACTCTGTCCGCCCGCAAGAGGATCCCTTTCTAGGCATTCCAAATTATTACACGTAGAGACTTGAAATTTCCCATGTCGATAGAACATGTTAAAACTCATTAGGAAAATTATTGTGAACGAAATTGGACAAGTTTTGAAGTTACTTAACAAACACATTTATCGTGTATAATGCCGGAGCCAGACATAGCTCAAAGTATTTGTACATATTTGTCCTGGAAGACTACAAAGTTCTACAAGTTCTACAAAACCTTGCGCAGATGTACAAAGTCCCCGGCCACACTACATGATCATTGAAATGATCATTCAAATGAAGCTATGTTTGGCATCATATAGACCTTCTATATAATTAATAGCCGAAACAGATGATGAGCATTTGTCTCCTACAGTAGAAACTATGTCGGTTTGATTGTTGAAAACTCGCAGACCTGTTTGACTTGCTGAAACAGCACTGACGATATTGTTATAATGGCAAGAGTTCACAAACGTGGTGGTCCCGTTATTAAACAAGAGAAGATAGAATTTTTCACATAAATTTTTAGGTTATGTGAAAAAAGTGTCGATACAAAAGTTTTAGATCTTTTTAATACCCAAAACCTTGTCATTTTAAATTTTTCCATAGGACTTGCAGTTATGCCGGAAATCGAGATAAACCGCTTTTTATCCTTAAACCGGAACCCCTTCCAATTCCAGAACTCACGTAAATTAATTTTTCTTTCATTTTTGTTATATGCTCTTCCTTTTACAAAAAGTTTCATCCTTCTATATTGTTTTCAGTTTTTACCATTACCCTTCTTCAAATACCTCTCCACTACTGGCAGTCAGTTTTTTAAATACGTCTTTGTTTAAAGCCAACCGGAAGATCGCATCGGACAGTCTTTATCCTCTCCATTCCCGCACGATACGTAGCCAGGTCTTCTTGCGCCGTCCCGCCCCCATTCTATCAATCTTCCCCTTGATCATGGTCTGCAGCAGCTGATACCTATTGTGTCACAGAAAATGCCCCAGGTAAGATATATACACTGCTTCATGGACTTCAGAAGCTTCACAAAGTCTGGCCTAATGTTCAGCAGATATGTTATTGTATATTTCATGACGGCGCTCAAAGTATTTGTACATTTTTGTTCTTGAAGACTACAAAGGACTACAAAACTTTGCGCAGTACATAAAGTCCCCGGCCACACTTCATGATCATTCAAATGAAGCTATGTCTGGCTCCGGCATTACTTAAACACTATGTTGTAAGTTATAATACGTATGTATACAATGTACACCTTTTATTACAATAGTAAAAAGGTATATAACCGCATGACACGAATACTATTTAGACGGTTCCCTTTTGTTTCGCTTACTTTGGAAGGTGCTTAATATTTTATCACAGAGCGTTGTTATCTACATACATTTTACCTTATACCTTCGTTTCCATTGTGCATGTTTTATACAATTTAAGGTTTAGGATTTCGTTTGTTGTCATTATCGTCCTATGTACCCCTGAAACATTAATTTCTTTGTCTTTCTGTAAATAAAATATGCAAAACAGTTATACAAAGAGGAAGTTATATTAATGACAGTTTTTTTTATGTCACGATTTATTAGCGCAGGTAATAAGAACCTCTTGCTTATTGCAGTTCACAATCAATAAATTCGTTATCATGCAGAAAATTCTATAACCACAATTGTATTTTTTTTTATTAGTTACAGTCTGGTTAGTAGGACGGTCGCTATATCATATTTAAATCCGTGTCACGACTTAAAATTCGTGATAATATCCATTATTACGAATTTTAAGTCTAGTACTTTTAGTACTTCTAGTTGATCAAAGAGATCTTAAACCTTAAATTTTCAATTTTGATTTAAAACTAATATTCTAAAATTGTATTACGAGTTAGAGCTTTATCCCAAATACAAATTTCAATGATTTTAATTGTATGGTTGACTGAAGAAACTTCGCGGTAGAAGCGTTTACGTTAAAATCACAGAGTTCCACAAATCTCAATCTATTGAAATCAAGAACCAGAATGGGTAATGGTTGAAATTTCCAATTTATGTTGTATTCATGAATGTTAGTCTTAATGAGAACAGTAACGTAATTGAATTTATTATTTACAGCCAAAAAGTCGACTGGCAATAAACAGAAGGTGACCCTCTGGCCAGCCGGAAGATCGCGATAGGGTAGGCTAGATTTGGAATGGAACCGTGTGATACACCATCGACACGAGAAGATGAAGGGTACGATGGGACAGACATATCCAAATATATAAGTCAATAGCCTCTAATTAAAAAAAAATAGACTGATGGTCATTGGAATGTCCACCCTCCTACCTCTTTTTTATAGTAGAACGGGGCAAACGGGCAGAAGGTGATGAATTTGAGTACTTTATACTTTAATCTCTAACTCTTTGAAGCATGTACTCTGCCCATTGATATTTAAACTACTATCGATATGAGAACAGTGCCACTGACTTAAATTTGCTTATGGATCTTGCAATTGTGAAGTTCATCATTCAGTGAAACGCACTTTACGAATTTACGAACTTTACGATTAACCTTTGTAGAGTCTATCTCCTGATGATGCTTCGGTGTCGAAGCGAAACGTGCGTTGAGGCACATCGGAAAGTCATTTTATCGAAGAAGGCTTTAAGTCATCACGCTAAAATTAAATCTGTTTTACATAATTTTACGTGGAAGATATCGCGGACAAAGCTAGTTTTGCGTAATTTAACTAACAATCTTAGCTTAGTTTATCTTTTAATAAATCATAACTATACATATAAATAAATCATCTACGAGTATGTTGGCATCAACATATAAATAAAATAGACGGGTATGTCTGTAACGTCAAATTATTTTTCTCTCTAATTGCATATATGACTATAAATACGATACCTATAGCAAAAATGCAAGTTAAAAAATCTTTGTTTGTCAGTTCCTTTGTTTGCTCCAGGTAATCTAAGCAACAGACCGACCGATTTTGATGGGACTTTCAGTGGTTGATAGTTGATTTTACAAGGTATAAAAGGCTACTTTGTATTTAGCTAAATGATTAGGAGGTGGGCACAAAAAAATTAAAACCCTCAAAGTCAAACCGATTTCAAAAATTCTTTCAGTGTTAAACACCCCATTTATCGAGGAAGGCTATACAACATCACGCTGAAATTGATTCTATTTTTTTACCTAATTTTGACGCGGACGAAGTTGCGGGCACAGCTAGTATTACATAATTTAACAATGCCTTAGAAACACAGTACAGCTATCCTTGTATTAATTTATAGGTGGAACCTGACAGCAGTTATGATGACAAAAGGGTATTGGGGTCTTAATGGATAAAAAAAGGCATTGATTATATTAAAATGCGAAAATGTTTTGAATGGCATTGTGATTGTCGGTTTTTAAGTCTGTAAATTGGAAAAAATACCAGAGGCGTTAGCACGAACATTTCGAACTGTTCGAATTCGAAGATTCGACTGTATTTAGGATGAAAATATTCGTGCTAGGCCCACAGGAGGCAAGTCTTTATAGTGACACGCTTTTAATCAATGCTGATGCAATCCGCGTTGACACTAAGCAGGGTCCGATGTGGGCCAAGGACGAATATTTTCAAAGTCGAATCATTGACTCGAACGGTCCGAAATGTTCATCCTAGGCCCTCTGGTCGTACGCAGCGTACATACACTACGGACGCTTGAAAATAATTAGTATTGGAGTGGCATATTGGGGAACCTATTCTATTCTTCCCAAACAGTTGTGGCGCCCTTACTACTTCTCTCTATCTTCATAATCTTTTTTTTAATAATTGAAAAGTAGGACATTCGAAGAAAAACAAATGGGCTGAGGAAAAGAAAATTCCTTAAAGTTTTGTTAAGGCTTCTTTTTGCCAATCGTGAACGGTTAAAATATAAAACCCAATAATAATAATATTTATTGTCTTCAATTTTACAAAAATAATCCATCCACTAGGACAACATAAGAGTTGAAAGGTCTAATCGAAAAGTATGTAATGTGCCTTCTGTATAACAAAAACAATCAACACCAGGACAACATAGAGTTGTAGCTAACGATAGAAAAATAATTTATATCTGTGACTCTTGTGTATTAATAATTATGTCACTGTTAAATTGTACAAACCTGATTGTAAACCTATCCAGCGAGATTATAAGGTGTCGGAAAATTGTAAACTTAATTACAATTTAACGTATTATTTTTCGGTAAATTATAAACTATCGACATGAAATTTTTAAATGCACGTATATAAGTAAACACGATTTTCCTTAAAAGCTCTATGGAATTTCGTCTTAAGATACGATTACATTATACCTTATATTACTTTGATTGGATCTCCCGAAGGATTTTCTGGGTTTAAGTAAAAAAAAATAACCGTCTAATCCCTCCGTGGCAATAAGCATAGCTGAAAATAATACGTCAAATTGTACGCAGTATAATCTGTTAACACTCTGACGATGTTTACAATCTCGCGAGATAGATTACAAACATAACGTTTTTTACAAAAAAAAAATCTTATTTTAAAATCTTTATCTTTCAATCTATCTCAGTTCATTTCTTTTCTATAATTAATAGTTAAAACTTTATTGGCATATATTATGTAAATTGTACTTAAGCGATATTTTAAAGCTGTATGTTTTACTATATTAAGTAAATAAATAAATTTAATAATGATAAATATATGTACATAAATCAAAATCATCCATCCGTTGCTTAAGATCAAAACTTCACTTCGAAGGTTGTAATATAGTTATATTTAAACATATGAAGTTACGTATAGGTCTGTAAGCAGATTCCCCTGGGACAGCAAAAAAAAAAAACTCCTCATGAACCCGGTTTAACTCCTGACTCCATCATATACATAACTTCCACTTCTAGCTATTATACTAATTTCTTTTAGCAAGTTTAACGTTTATACTAATATTCGTCTAGTAAATTAAACCAATCTTCAGATAACTTATTTTTTATAAGTAACATAAATTAATTCTTAGCTTAGAAAGTATAAACTGGGGATTAGGGGCCTCCAAGTAATGGCCACCCCGAACATAACTCTGTGCCTTAATCTTAAACCGACCAACTCAAACTAAAACACTACAACAATAAATACAATACCAAATTAAGGATGTCATTCTATGTGTGGCCACGAAATTAGCGTTTAAAAAAAAATATTTTTTTGTTTTTAGCCTATTTTTGCAGGGTGAAGGCTTCCATATCCACTTTCTTCCTGTCCTAGACTCTATTCTAATCATTTAACTCATTCTTCCATCTCATTTTTGGTCTGCCGAGAGTAGTTCGAGAGAGTTTCGGAGAAGTTTGGCAATAAATACCGGGGCAAGAGAATTTTATATATCAGAAAAAAATTAGGTAATGTATAATTTTAGATCTGTTTCTAGGTTATTGTTGGATTACAGTTGCGCAGACCTTCAGGCATCAGATCAGACAGACATCGTGCTGAAGGAAGGAATGAAATCTATCAAGATCTGTTTTGACGATATTTTGGGTATAATATTAAGTTTTACTTCAATATTATGGGAAAATCTTAGCTGTAATATTTGGCAAACTTTTTTACGAGATAATACATTTTTATATTTAATTTTAATAACAATTTAAATTTAGGTAGAAAACAATCTTCATGTTTCAGATGGACCGTGAGCTTTATATTTATAGCCTTGATCTATCTGAAGCAAAAAAAAGCTATGCCCTAAAAGTGATTCCCAATTCCTACTTTTAAGCCAAGATCTAATTCGTTTTTTGTACCCGAAGGATCATATCAAAATATATATTTACGATATTCCATAATAAACGCTCGCATTCAACTAGTTTTTTAAAGGAATATTTGGAATAGTTTAATTTTTTTTTGTAAAAAATAAAACAGAGGTCAAAAGGCATAATATAACATCCATGTTGTTTGCAATTTAGGCAGACACTGGTCCCAAACCGAGATAACGCTAGGAAGAAGAAGATAACAAGGGAAAAACGGACAGGCGCTTCACATGCGTGACTCCCGCCGTACATAGACAACCGCACTATCAGGTGGCTAATAGCTAATAGATACGTTGTCTGCTTTTGAGAAATGATCAAAATCTCCTTCTTCTTCTTGTTCTTCTTCTTAGTGTTAAAACTTATCATAGTTTGTACGTGATCTCTCCCGTTTAGTAGCTGCACCTCTAAACACACTTTAATGCCGGGCTTACAGAGGCCTATTTGCTTTATTTATGAGAACCGTTAAACAGCTCAAGAGTTACTCTTCGTTACAATTTTAACCAACAACAAGCTACAGCTGGAGATTTCTGTTCAATGAGTTGTCGTCTCCGATCCCATCTACTTCACTAAATATAAATTAATAGCTCCCCGATTGTATAGAGAATTAGGAGAACAATAAGAATGAAGAGTGAATGAAAAGAATGAATATATACTATGGTGGATTTTTCTTGGGGAGCTTCTAACCAATAACATTGAGCGTTTTTAGTGGACTGTATATTATATATTAGGTTTCGCTTGGCCCAAAATCTCCCCATTAAAACACTTGTCGGTAGTCGCGACGGGAAATACAGCTACCAGGATGGAAGGAAAATAACAAGGCAGCTGTAGAAGGTACAATAACTACGCACCAACCTGCAATGCTGTAGTTCAGTCACTTGGGCTGATTGCGGTGTTGTTCGGAGCGGCGATAGGTTTCCGATTGTCTCGGTAGAAAATATAGGTGCGATGGCGTCCGAATGTGGCAATACACACTTAACAACACATCGCCGATTGATTGAAATTCGGCCACAAATCTTTATATTTGCGTACTATACGCTTATTCAAAGCTATATAAAGTAACCATAACAATGCCTGAGACCTGGGATCCAGGTGTAGATTTAAGCTAAATATAAAGTAGCCACTAACATTTTGCTTCCCCGATCAAAGTCGGTATTTTGTAGCGCGACAAAGATTTTGCGCCTCTTTCGCGCGGCGTTCACGGGTACACATCCACATTCACGGCCCCGTGAAATTAAATTTCGTCACTGGGTTCAATATTATAATTTATATTAATATAATTCTGATAACTGCATCTTCATAGAAAGTCTGAAATGCAATTTTTATAATTAATAAAGACGATTCTAATCATATAATAAGGCAATTCAAAAATTCAGTAAGCAGCATCTTCCATTACCATTTCGCGGCGAGTTTCACGAACGATTTTCAGCATCCCGTGAATGTGGAGGGCATGACCTGTGTCGTGAATTCGCGGCCTGAATTCACGACAATAATGTGGAGCCGCCATTAGAAGACTGCTTATCGTCCTTAGAGTACGTTAATTTAATAAACGCCTTGTATTGTTGTCGGCGTCTTCACAATTTAGTAAGAAAACAAGTCCTTTTTATTTACCATTGAGATTATAGTACATCCACATAATGTTTATTTATATTATGATATTTACTTAATAAACTGCGAATACCATTATTGTCTATGTCAACTATGACGCAAATTTGCCAAAACATTGTTTATTTTATTACGGTTGAGAAGTAGACAATCTACCTATAAAAAGTAGTTTGTACTATTCTTATTTTTCTACCCTACCCTAGATCCTCCCCTGCCTATTAGTTCTTTCATATTTATCACTTATAACATGTAAATTTTAGTTATATATTTATTATATAAGTATATATATAATGTTTAATAGTGTGTATAGTATACGCAATAGTGTATTATATTGCACTATTCCGCTCTCACGTCCACTATTTCTTTCCATGAGGATGTCTGTTTGAGATTGCTAAAAGCAATAAGACCGCCTTTACACTACAATTGATTTTTCTTTATTGTTTAAATGACATTTAACTTTTATATTAAATGTATTTGTCTTTTGTGTGCAATAAACTATTTATCTATCTATCTAATAGCGTTTTCAATCCTTAATATTTTACCGTTTAGGATTTTATAACGCTATTTCGTATCGAATCAGTAAACTGAGTGGAAAGTTTCGTAGATTCTACCGATGTAGTTCCACTGGAGAACCCTTTTAAGCCAATCCTTTTAAGCACAGTCCATTAATTTAAAAGTGCTTTAAACAAAAAGGGAGAAAAGGTTCAGCTACGTATATTGTTAATCTCGAACATTTGTTAAGATAATTACTTAAAAGGATTTCAATTTAGGGTATCCGTTGAAATGTTAATTAATATTTAAAGTTGTTCCAAAATTTATATCTCATTAGACCCAGTTTCGCTTGGGTGGGTTTGACACCATATTATATATGCGGTTCAATAATATAAACCAGAACATCCACTATTCTCAATCCATTACATATTTGTGTTAAGGGCTTCCGACACAAGATACGCATTTTACATAGAGACCGTTGGCTGGACGAAATTCGGCCACAAATCTTTAGAATTGCACACCATGTGCTTAACTAATTAAACGCATACAAAATTGTAATTCTTAGTACAGTCGACCAAGAAATTGGTTTGCCGCGCTAAGGTCGAATGTCGTTTGCAGGTCAATTAGTTAAAAAGCTTATTTTTACTTGTTATGCAATACGTTAATTTCTAACAATAACCCTAGGCAAAATTTTCTTTTACTAGGAGCTGTCATCCAAAATGGTAAAGCACTTTCTTGCTCGACTATACAACGACATTGTTATATTTGACAATTAATATACGTACGGTCGTCATGACAAGGCTATGACACAATCTTATAGGAAACTGTATACATGCGTCTGTAAATTGTTTGGCATTAGTATGCTTTAGGTTTTTAATAATTTTCGATATTAATTTTAATGTATTTATAGCATAGTCCCTGAACCACGCATAGCTTATTCTTAAAGTTTTGTAGAGTCCTAAACCTTTGTAGAGTCTATCTCTTGATGATGCTTCGGTATCGAAGCGAAACGTGCGTTGAGGCACATCGGAAAGTCAGTGTAGTGCTGTGCTTTGGTGGCTACATATGACATGAGTAATACATCTATATATAATACTATATCCAGCCAACTGTAACCGTTGCCAAGACGACTTTGTTATGTACAATAAAGATTTCTTAATTCTTATATGAAATATAATCTTATAATTAAATTAAAATAATTGCCGCGTCAGCTCTGTTTTTTAGAGTTACTTAGCCTACAAAAAACCATTATAGTTTCGCTCTGTGAGTGCGTCTGTCGGCCCGCAATATGCCCCCTAGAGACTTGAAATTTTCCATGTTGATAGGACATGCTAAAAATCTCATCAGAAACATTATATTGGACGAGTTTAGAGAACAACTTAAAGTTATTTAACTAAATACCTTTATCGCGTATCGGATACGGAAGCTTTCTTTATAAGCGCGCCTTGATACGCTCTTGGCCAATTTATTAATCTAACATACATTTATATGCATATATTTCGTTACGAAGTGCTAGTGTGAGTCTTGCTGGTCTGATGTCGAAACACCCTTATGTTTTGAACAATGTCAGTGAAGCCCTAAGTATCCATTAGTGGCGTAAATATTTTGTGCAAAATATACTACTCGAAGGTTACAAATGAATTAGGCACTGATTTATGGACTCACGGAGAAGAAAAAACGATGCGCCATTTATGCCTCCTTCCATAAATTGACCTCCTGTCTGGGATAGGCAGTACTTCTTCCGACTTTCTTTCTCGAACCACCGTTACTATTTTTTCTAAAGGAGGCTTTTGCCTTCATAAAAATCAGTCATATTATTAACTTCTATATCGGCGTCTTGATATTTCAGATCATATGTTATCGGCGTGATGATACTTTACATTTTGTGAAATCTTACTGAAGCATTAAAATCGCTATCTATTAGAATTGAGAACGGTTCTGCGTTTTCAATCCACGTCGCGTTCTGCCCTGTTATTTTGCGAAAGCCCAAAGGGAACTTTCGCAACTATTGTTTTTGTTTGTGCCACATCTGGCATGAACGTGCTCTGTTTACGGACATTAGCTCTAACGCATTTATAGTAATTAATTCATGTTACAAATAGCGCTTTGTCATTTAATACAGTGCGTTTAAATATTTTAGTTTATATAAATAAATTATAATATTAAAAATTACGTGATTTAAACGAATTAAAAAGTATCTCTAGATAATTTATATATTATTATGTCAAGCGAAAACTTGAGATGTTTAGATACCATTTTACGAAAATTGCGCGGACGGAGGAGTATGAAAATTGGCAGACTTGTAGTCCATATAGAAGAAGTTGTGCGAATGCTAATATTTTTTATAATATAAAATATTAGTATATTCAAATAAAACCACACGCACACCAATGCCAAACGATTTACACCATTACACACACATGTATTGGATGATGTCGTTATCGTGACAATCGTTGTTATATTAATTGTCAAATTTTATTTTTCTGGGAATAGAATAATATCTGTCGTTGTACGCAAAAAGGTTTGTGGGTGAATTTCGACCAGCCGGCGATCTCTAGTACCTATTAATACACATTATTAATTCTACTTATAACCCAAAAAACTTTGTCTTATAATAATTCCTAACTGCGCATATTATACGACTTGCGTAGAACGCTTTACTATCTAGTATAATATAAATATCCATACCTATTTAATTATGAGTTATGTATAAATTGTAGGTAACATTTATAACAATTATATGAGTAATGATAAAACATTTTTTCTACTGTATTACCACAATGAACTCTTGTTCCGATAATTAAGTAAATTCAGTAAATACAAACGAAACAAATACAAACTTATCTTTTTTTATTTTAAATAAATTCCAGTCAATGTTCCACAGTATGGGGACGGCATAACAAACGTAAAGTGTTTAATGCCTTATAAAAATTCATAGCGTGGCGCCAGGGGTAGGAGCGGGATCGTGTAGCATTTATCATTCCATTCTGCGGGCAGGCAAAGAACGTTGATAATTCCGTTGAATAATTTGCGAGAATTGCGTGTGAAAAACGTCTCCCCCCCGCTGTCGCAATATGTGAAGATGGTTTACTTCAATTTAGAATTAGTTTATTTGTGAATATTATACATATAAAATCATAAAACCAAAATCTGTATGGGCCGCCTCTATAAATACGCATTTGGACTTAATACGTAGCGCTACGATTGGGTTCCAGAGATTCCTGGAATTGCTTCCATTTATTGCCAACGATCAGGCAGGCTAACATATGCCGGGTTCGATATATATATACAGTGTTATTGGTAATTCGACGTATTCCCTTTAGGAGGTGATAGAGATGACTATTTGCGATCATTTTAACCCTGCGATTTTTCTTATATTTACAAATAGCCAGTGTTTAATCATTTTATAAATCAAAAGAGAAAAATAAATATAAATTGATACTTAAAAAAAAATTGTTGAAGTGGCATTTCTGACTGATTAAAAAAAAAGCTAAAACACGCGATAACTCAAAAATGATTCACTTTTGCATGACGCATAAGGGGGTTAAAACTATCGCGAATAATCACTCCTATTACCTCCTAACGGGAATACGTCGTATTACCAATAATGCTTATGCTGACAATGTGTTTTTCGCGGCGCAGAAAATATTTTGTGTTCCTCCAAGGAGTTGAAAAATTTACAAACCTTTTAAGTAAAACGACCAAATTATTACGTCGAGTTATTAAATCGGATCTGCGCGATCTTCAGACTGCAAATTGTCATGAGACAGCGCAGAACCGAGACAAGTGATACGGAATCCTGTCGGAGGCCAAGACTCGTTTTGGGTTGCCGAACCGCTCCAGTAAGTAATTGCGTTGAGTGAACCAAGTCTTAGGCGTCGTTCGTCCTAATACACTGTAAATGCGCGATGCGAGCAAACATAGTTCGTACAAACGTGCGATTAAATAAAGATTCAAAAAGTGTCCTAATTGAAGAATATGCGAATGCGCGAACTTCAATAAAAGACCCTAGCACGAACATTTCCAACCTTTCGAGTCGAAGATTCGGCTTTGAAAATATTCGTGCTTGGCGCAAATCGGACCCTCCTTAGTGTCAACGCAGGTTGCATTAGCAATGATTAAAAGCGTGACACATTAAAGATTAGGCCCCTTGGCTTAGCACTAATATTTTCACCCCAAATGCAATCGATTCTACGAATTCGAACGGTTCGAAATGGTCGTGCTAGGGCCTAAGGACACTTCTCATACATCAAAATGTTTGATCGCACGTTCGTACGAATTAAGTTCGCTCGTATCGCGCATTCGCGTTTTATTAGGACGACGCCATCAACATGAGCTAGTTCATAAATATTAATTAACATATTCGAATATTTCTTATGTACCGCTATGTATATACCCCATTTAAAGTAATTTATTATATGTCCGTTAGCGCGCTACTTTCGTATGCCCCTCCATTTTAGTTTGGTTAGGTTTCGCTTGGCTCCGCCCCAAATTTTAATACGTAATAAGCAACTGACGCTTCCTGACTTCGGCGGATGTTATTCAAGGAAATGTTAATGCATTATAATGACTACATTACAAATGTTGCCTGCGTTATGTAGCAGTAGTACGAATAAATATTTATTATTTTTGCAATAATATGTTAATTTATAAAAAGGTTTCAATGGTTTTTCTCTATAATTTCTTTTATTAATGTAGGTGCTTGCACTGACTTGTTAATCAATGGTAAAGTTAGCTGAGCCAGACTGCCCGAAAATGCAGATTCGAGTCCTGCGACTGCGAAATATATTTCTATTATTCAATTTTATCTTACATCCTTTAGCATTAGTACTTTAAAGATAAAAAAATATATAAATTACGAGTATCTAAATATGAAGCCGTAGAAAGAGACAGCGATAGCTGAAGACAATATATACATATATGATATATCGCAGTCTATCGTACTTTATCTTTGAAGATATATAGAAATAGATATATACTGCACACTGTAGAATACGGAATTGCTTATAACGGACTATACTCTATAAGGTGTTGTTAATGAGTGTTTGTGATTTAAAAGTGGTCCCATTTTGAAGAGTTGGTACTTATAAAATAAAGAGGATCAATATTCATATACATAGTTATTTTTATTCAAGCTTTGTTATAGAAATATATATTATTTACATTATTGCTAACAAAGGTTCTAAGTGTTGCAATAAATGTATACAGAATTTGAAATTCCACCCTCATCACCTCGATTACTTAAGTACTTGTCTAGATTATATTTTTGGGAAACATACAATTTTGTAAAACACTCATGCAATAATAAATATGCAAATTATGCATTTTCAAAGGGTAGCTAATTTTGACAGGATGTTCAGAATCAGTATAGTATAATCGATAATTAAAAAGACGTGTTTTTTTTAATATTTAACCATTTTATTCCTTCAAAACACAAAACGCCTGGACAATATGTGTGATCGAATATGAATAATAGTAAAGTTTTCTATGCACGCACACAACTATGCATAATACTTGACAATACGTACTTACGTGTCGATATACTTAAATAAGATGAGATTGTGTGCGTCAGCGCTAGGTTGCCCATAAATAACGCAATCTTTGGAATATTTTCATATTTGGTCTATTAACTGATTAAGAATATTTTCAAACAATTGACGTTTTTTCTATCAATATTTATATCTAGAATTTCATATTATATGTTTAGTTATAGTTATCTATACTAATACATAAAGCTGATGAGTATGTTTGCTTGCTTTAACGCGCTAATCTCGGGAACTACTAGTCCGATTTGAAAAATTATTTCAGTGTTAGAAAGCCCATTTATCGAGGAAGACTATATATCATTAAGCTAAAGTTGAATCTATATATTTAACTAATTTTAATCTATCTATAGTTATATTAAAGGTCACGAAATCTAGAAAACCGCGTAGGGACATACAAGGATGAAATTTAGCGAAGAGGTACTTTACAGTAAAATATTGCGTTACGTGTTCATACATAAAATACACATATCATGCACCACGCGTGTGCGACAGAAATGGAGCAACTTTAAATATACATAAGAATTAGTAAGGCCTCGCTTATAGAGAAGCGGGGCGTCACACGTCACACGTCGCGTACAGCGTGGCGTCTCGAGGCGTGTAAACTCTATGGAAACGCAATCGCTTCTCCCTAAACGCACTCATACAACACCATAATGTTTGAAATTGGTGCGGGCCGCGCCGCCACACGCGACGCCCCTCGTCTCCATGAATGAGGCCTAAGTATTCAGGCCTAGCCCACTAAAGGAATATTAAACATTGTCTTAGTTATATGTTTATTTATTATATGCACTTTTATTACATTTATTGTACATTTGTTATCGATATCAAGAAGTCACTCACCTTCCTTCTGCTGCACCGATCAAAGTCGATCATTCTTTTTTTAATAAGTTTAAA
>JANCMC010043217.1:25960726-26122275 GCA_024363005.1 Charaxes varanes
ATCGATATCAAGAAGTCACTCACCTTCCTTCTGCTGCACCGATCAAAGTCGATCATTCTTTTTTTAATAAGTTTAAAGATAGACTTGCGTCAGAAGATACCCAAATACGGCTAGTTGGTAATTTTAAACAGGTTAATAGAACCCTTGAAGTTAAAATTTTTATTATTTGTAATACAAAAGTAGACCTACCTTTACTGACTTTCCATAATGCAATAGACAAGATAACTTAAACATTATTAATGTGAATATTAAAGGAGGAAAACCAATGTTTTACATTTAATGAACACATTGACTTTAAACTCAAAATAACATTAAAAAATCAGCTGAAGTAGAATTAAAATAAGTTATGGCCAAATATTTTCGTTTCAAAAATTATACACACTATCCAATAGCGTTCCAAAATTCACTACAAGGCATCCAGTACTGTAATTTGATGCACAAAAATAATGGTTTATTATTAAAACAAGCTTTTTAAGTCACAGTAAATGAATAAATTATATTGCGGTTGACGAAATCGTAAAACATTATGCATTAATGATACACAAATAGAATTAAATTGTTTGGATTAATAACATATTTAAAATAATGTATAAGTTATGTGTCGGTAAACGCTGTCATCACTGAAAGATTTCTTATAATGACTTAACTAAATTGACATATCTGGAATACCTTTGAAATTCTATCACTTATCTCATAAGTTAAGAAGATATCGATAAATGTTCTTGTATAAATGTCTATACTTTCGACCCATTTAGTAGATATAACGACACAGTAATCGTATGGACGTTTTGTCCTGAATATCAGTGTTGGCCTAAATAAACATGGCCAGGAGTAGATTTAAGAGTCAATTTGTCCTTTATGTTTGCCTACTCACGAGTTACGCTCAAACTTTGCCTATTCGGAAGTATTCTTCAGAACCCATCAGTAAATACGAGTATTCACCAGAATTAAAGTCGGAGTTAATTATAAAAAGTGCTAATGTTTTTAGTAACGCAGAAGATAGATCCAATCGTAGTGAGATTGCATTACAGGCCATAAATCTAAATAATGTTAGACCAGGCCAAGGAGTTAATCGTTATACCATTTCGCTTACATTAGCTGGTGATACCATTACTGGAAGAGCAATAATTGATGTCAGACTAACAGATGATACTGCTAATAATGCTTTAAGATTCAGTGCTTTCCAACTTAATGTACAAAACGTTCAAGCTGGTATTCTAACTGAAACAAATGCTCAAAACGTACAGTTTACAAATTTCGGCAATATTCTAGAAGTAAGGCCAAGTGGTGGAGTAGCAACGACCTACGTTCTCATCGTGGATTACACTTTTCCATTGCGAAGTAATGGGTTAGGCCTTTTTTCAGGCGGAAGGAATGATATGTAAGACTATATTTATATAAAATGTGAAAACCAATCTTATATAGTACATTGTATAAGATTAATTTTCACTCCGTGGATGAAGTAAAGGAGATCGATTGATATGGTAATAACTTGTATATTTCAGTGATTACATCGCGATGAACCTGCACCCAACCAACGCCAGACGGGTGTTCCCTTGCATGGATGAGCCCAACTTATCTTCCATCACATCGCTCACGTTCACCGATATTGGTTTTAATAATTTAATATCTAATTCTTTGTTAGAAGTGGACAGCACGTAAGTATTTAGAATAATGAAGACATTTAATTAAGAATACCCTAATTTCGCTTAAGACTATGGATATCATATTAGAATTGTGTTATCTTACCTTTGACTACATGTATTTTATAAGGTGATAAATAAATCATCATTTTGATCAGTGTATCCAAAATAATTAGTAGAAAGTTCTATATCAGAATATTAGCAAAGGTTTTATAACTTAGCGAGTCTTTAACGACAGTTTTTGTAGTTCTTCAAAGATAATTGAGTATTATTTTCAATAGCAAATCTTTACTTACCTGTGAAAACTTCTAATTGGCTTTATCCTTATTTATTTTCAGCTTCTATTGCCAACTATTAGCCGTAAGTTTTTCTAAAAATAAAAAAAAATCTTAGACAGCTAAAAATAGAATCAGGATTTATTATAAAATGCAGATATATCTAATACGAAAATTTAATAAAAGACATAAAGAGGCAGCCGAACGTGTAGCGTGCCACGTTATTTGATCCAACTTGGTTCTCCACTTTTACGATTCGAAATGCTTGATGAAATTTCATATCGAAAGCCATATTACAGACATCGGTAAACTTATATACCTTTTTTTGAAAATAATATCAAACATGAATACTTTTATTTTCAGCACCACATTCAGGGCTCTGGAGGGGCCAGCGCATCTTTGGGGCATGATAGCTCATAACTACCTCACCGTCAATATACCAGTTGTAAATACCGTATTCCTTTACGCTCGCCAAGGAGTTAACCGTCAAGATTCCCAAGCAGGAGTGGCTATCAGTAATTATTTCAATGCACTTAACGAATGGACTGGAAAAGATTACGCAACTATAGTTCTGAATCAAAATGGCGGCTTGCATATTATGGCAGTACCTGATGTATCGAGGGATTGGTATGCGCTGTCTACTATATGTATCTGGTGAGTTAATTAAATCACTCTTTACTACTGGACCATTTACATCATTTCTGTACGTTAAGTCTCGAATAAGGTTAACTTAACACTTGTAGCGGATTAAGAATAGAACCGGATTTGAGTGTGAGTTTCAGCTTACAGCTCGATATCTTCTTCCTTATTAATTTTGTCGATTAAATTACATAGTAGTAACTAATAATTTTCTATTCTATCCTTTAGGGAACCCTACATACTAATGGAGGACATCAATTCTGTGAAGCAGAGGAAGACCGCTCTGGTGAAAATTGCTGAAGCAATGTCGAGGCAGTGGTTTGGTTACGTGCTGTATCCCCAGAACTGGCAATTCCAGTGGGTCATCGCTGGTCTTGGAAGTTATGCTGCTTATGAAATTGTAAAAGAAGTAAGTACATTCTTTTAATTCCAATAAAGCATTTTGTCAACCAACATCATTTTGAATGTGTTTTTTATTATTAGCGTTTTATTAGCATTAAGTGCTGGAAAATCTATTTCTTCTTCCTTTTTTTTCGAAATCAAAAATATTTTGTAAAATTCAAAGTGCACGCCTCATATTTTTTCTAAATATTACGAGCTATTAGCTACGCAGACCACCATTGGCGCTAAGCGCCATCTGTTAGAGGAAGCTCGGTACTCAATAGTACAGTAATATTCCGCTAGATGGTACGTCCGCCTAAAATTTAGTTTTCCCTAATTATAAATAAACGACACCGAACTACACCCTCATTTTTAATATAAAACAGGGTGCCGTAATTCTACCAGATATAATCTATTATATCTGGTAGAAAAAACATATGTAAATAAATAAAATATATGTTTTTTCGGTGAGTAAACTAAAAAAATAAAACACTACTCGTGTTGCGATGTTATTAGCTTTCGTTAACCTTATCTTGTGTTACATATGCACAAGATAAATCAATTTTCAGTTTCACACAGATACTAAAATGATAATGATTTACTAATAGTATACCCTAATACCAGTAAAAATAACTAAAATAAAAAAGACTAAAAACCTTATACGTTTTTAAGAGTGAACAGAACGACATAGATTTTGCAGTGGTGAAATATATAGATATTCTGTATCTATTTGAAACCAACAATATATTTCTCAGGAGATTTATTTTTGTTACAGTTCCAAACTCCTATTGTGGGGACACAAGACGATTTGCTTATAGACATGAATACAATATTCACCACAGACGTGATACAAGAAAGTCTTTTTTATGATGCCTACAGTACATCCCAGCCTTTAGAGCCCGATGAAGCCATTTTCAACGATAACCTTATAAGAGAGAACCTGTTTGGATTGTTAAAAGTAAAAGCTCCAGCTGTGTTAAGGATGCTACAACTGGTCTTAAGTAGCGAGAGAGATATCGTAGAGGCAGCTGCGCAAGCACTTTTCAGAAGCAGGTAATATAATGAATAGTCATTTATATTCATTAAAGTTCCATAATACTACAAGGAACCTTTATAATTTCGCTCTGTCCGTCCATCCGTCTGTCTGCTCGTAAGGTGGTGCCCCCTAGCATTTCCAAACTATTAGACGTAGAGACTTGAAATTTTCCATGTTGATAGAACATATTAAATACTCATTAGTAAAATTATTCTGAACGAAATCGGACGACAACTTTAAAAGTTATTTAACAAATACGTTTCTAGCATATCAGATATGGAACCCTTCTATAAAAGTGTGTCTTGACACGGTCTTGGCCATTTTTTTATGAGATGAAACGGGTATAAACTGTTTAAGTAATGCTTATCCTAAAGATCTTTATTTAAGTTTGGACATGAGGTCTGTTTATCTGAAACGAAGAGACCAACGTTAAAGATGTTAATCTGCTCATTAAACTTTCGAGTCTGGAGGGAATTTTTCATATGATTTTACACCGATGTTAGTAAAAAATATCACGTTAAGGTTTAAGGAAAATTAAGGATTCAGCGAGAAATTAAAAAAAAAGTCATTTGACGGAACTTAATACATGTCCGAAACAGGTCGTTGCAGACAATAAATTCAAGAAACTTTTTCGACGCACTAAATAGTGAATACTCATTTGGAGACGGTGCCAGTGGACTGATTGGTGCAGTAGAAGATTTTATACTACCTTGGGTGGAAACATCGGGCTACCCTGTCATTCTCGTTGGTCTCCGAGCGGGCGGAGCCATGATAACACAGGTAAGATTACGTGGTATGAGTGATTGATAATAATAATCTCGTCTCTTCTGTTGTACTTTTCATTAGCAAACTTACAGGCTAATTATGTAAAATTACATAGAATGGAAGATTAAAAAACTAGAAAAAAGAATAATTAAATACAGTAATTCACAAAACAAAAAAAAACTTAGTTTATGATTTCGATAGAATATCTCCATTTTTTTAATAACTTTCTTTATGTTACAAAGGGCAAATAAACAGGCAGCAGGCAGCTAAGTGCCTACTGACGCTCATGGACATTTGCACAACCAGAAGGCAAGCAGATGCGTTGCCGGCATTTATTGATGAGTTTAGGCCACCAGGAAGTCTCACAAACCAAACGAAACTCGACAACAATACCATCACATGACGTAACAGCATTGCCGCCACTTCACGCCGATCTTATGTAAGAAAGAGGTACCCGGACGCGCCGGCCCAACTCGGCTACAAGTTCCTGGTGCGTAGAAATGGGGTGTACAACCACGCCATCAACCTGAACCCTGGAGCACTTGTACCCAAAATGGACGTAGTGGTACACATAAAGGAATCTCAAAAGATTACCAAATTGAGGGTGCCTGAAATACGGTCTGGAAATGAAATTGATGCCACGGAAAAAGACGCACGTGAGCGCTTTGACTTTGTCTCGTTATTAAGCAATTTGAAAAATTAACACATAGAAACGTAAAAGGCAATCAATATTTTTAAGGACTTTTATCAGATTATCATGTATCATCATAACGATAATTTAAATTTCTGCCGTTCTAATTTAAAGTGTAGCACAGAGGTCCGCAACCTTTTGACAGGTGAGGGCCATTTCGAAAAGAAATTAGATGTACGGGGGCCACATCTTTAAAAAATAATAATGTAGGCGGGCCGTACTTCTAAAATAATTATTTGGAAAAGGTATTCAGCTATCTATTTATGTAGGAAGCGATATTAAAAAAGCTAAATTTCAGTACATGTGGTGTTTGATTTAAATTTTAGTACATCACGACAAAACTGCGCTTGCGAGATGTATTTAATAATTTATGGACAACTTAGTGTATTTATAATAGTGTAAATACAAATAAATTCATAAAAGAGGTTAAGTATTACCATGAAAGAAGAAATTTATACATAAACCGGTAGTCAGATGTGGGTACAAAATGTATAAAAATAAGGGACAGAAATCGATACCTCCCTCGTAAGTTGCTATAAATATATAATTGTATACTCAAATGTGTTATATAATGACGATTTTATTTTAATTTACATGTTTGAAACGCTCTACTGTGAAGTTGGAAATTTGTAATACTTAGGGACTCTGCCCCCTGTAGCTTCTATTTCACTCTGAGTACCTTAAGATAAGCATTTTACCATTTTGGAACCTTTACATAGATTATCCGTCAGGTAAAATGATGTATCGTCATATTGAGTTACACAATTTAGGCCACTTACGGTCCGCGGGACACGTGTTGCCGACTGCTGGTGAGGTGTAGCCACTATATTTCCTGAACAGAATATTATATATGTAAATAATAATTGTTGTAATTACAGAAAATCCAATAGCTGTTATTAATAGAGGTAAAAGCGAACGGGAAGCAACCATCACTTTTACACCTGACTTAGCAGAGCAAAAAAGACTTTCCGAAATATACCTGGTATTTAAAATTTTATTATTTCTAAATATTATAATTGTTTATTTGACTGGTCACTTAATGTGTTGTTAAGATTTTATAACTTTTGTTTAAATTAGTTTGAGAGTTTACGTTAATTATCATATCAATGTTCACATTATTAAATTTGTATTTCTTTCTTACATTTAATACTCATATTGTATTATACTTTTATTCATCTATTTAAATATCTTGTTCTTAATATATTTATAAATATTAATTTAAAAATATATAAAAAATGGACGTATTTTATTATTATTAATTTTATAGGCTGTATAATATTAATAATAGTATAATAATAATAATAGCCTTTATTCAGATCAACTTAACCTAATTACAATATTCTAAAACTAATAACCTTTGCCAATTTGCAAACAGATCTGGGAAAATTTAAAAAAAATCAGATTTTAGACTATGTTTATACTAAATATTACTATATAAACATAAGATACTATATTTCATATCAAGAACTAGAATCCAAAGTTCGTAAGGTCAACTTCTATGCATTTTTGCGATCAACTTGTTTAGCCTGATATATCCTCTCCAGTAACACAAAAAATACATCGTTTCAGGAAAAAACAGAGGAAAAACAGGATTCCGGTTCTCTGAACTCGTTTGTCGGTTACGATAGTAAGGAAGTAGATGAAGAAGAAAAGTATGGCGTTTTGGGGCAGTTTGTAGTGCAGTATGACGTGAATCAGCCAAAATCTGGCGAAATTTTGGTATGTGTTTTAGATACAACATTTATTGCACATTTTAGATTTGGAGTAAATACGTCTCTATTATAATTAATTACTGTAATTTTATCTACAATAAAATGGCCAAGAGCTTTTTTTTGTGTGGTTCTTGCTGTTGGCCCTATTGGCCTCGACAGCGTCACCGGGAGGGGGGAGGGCTCTCAAGTATCTATAATTGCCGAAAAAGTTAATATTTCTGCGGAAATTTACGTTTTTATAGCAGAAAAAAAACACAATAAATTTTAGGAGTCAAATTCCCTCCAAAATTGTCGAAGTTGGCCACGCCCACGCAACCCGCTGTGATGCATTAGAGCAATGTTTTACATCGATGTATGCTAGCGTTGCTCCCAGGCAGCTACAAACGCTGTCATATAGCAAACACTAGCCGAGTTGTTTAAATTTATAAATTTAGAGACATATTCAATAAGCAGTAATAAACTTATCTACCTACCCACTATTTACACAATATAACTTACCAGACAATAGTTTCGTTGTTTCGTTGCTCGTTCGTTTGAAGGTACTTCCTAACGTTTGTTCACTTAGTTTTAACTAGTTAAGGCACTGTTTGGCGTGTGTTTGTTATCTTTTCTTACATACTCTCTACTGGAGAACTCTACCTCCTCCTCTACTCTCTACCTGGAAAAAAGGAACAAAAATATTAGCATTCCATTCCATTATGCAACTGTATATATTTAAGTTTAGGCCATGAAAATGTAATTAGGCTTTTGAGAGATAGTAATATCGCTGACGGGTAGTCAAAAACTTCACATTCGTAGCAACTACTTATACATACATACACAATTATTCATAATTTATCAACCACTTAATAAATATCGATAACTCCCACGTTAGATGTTGTAACTTCAAGTTCCCAGCTTTACAGTAGATCGTTACAAACAACTAAATTGTAATACAACAGGCACTTTTTAATATATTATCGTTAATATTAATGCAATCGTCATTATTGAATATATAATTGTATACACAAATGTAGGATATAATGACGATTTTATTTCAATCAAGATGTTTGTAACGCTCTACTGTAAAGTTGGGGTTACACCAATTTACGTGGGAGGTATCGATATATATACTTAAGATTTCAGCTACATCACGGTATCCACCTGGATCGCGTTACCTAGCCCGGCGCCGAGACGCCTGGCGCCGCGTCCCACATCACAATGGTGGCGCCCATCGTGGGCGACAGGTGTGACAGGTGAGAGAACAAACAACCTCATTGTTTAGGTGTTTACGTTACAAAGTAGCATATTAATGCAGCACCTATGACGACATGTTTTTGCTGTAGAGCATATTTTTCAGTAAAAGTATGATTCAGATGGATAGTGCTTTTAGCCAACTATCCTCGTCATAGTCTTTTGTGCAAGTTGTTATTTTAAATTAGGAAATAAAGAATACTAAGTCTAAATTTAAAATAACACATAAGACAACATTTTAAAGAACTCCTTTTGGTAGTATGCTGAAAATTGTAAAGTTGAGAATGGCGTTAGAACATTAAAGAAATTTATATTATATTAAAAATATCGTCCAATTTTACGTGATCAAAATCGAATATACAGAAATATCATCATGGATTTACAGCCAACAACGATTGCTCTGACTTCTACTCGAAACCGGTACAACCTCTTCAGTGGAACGTCCAGAAAACAGTCTTTATTACTTAGATACAAAATAATTTGGCTGAAAACTAATATAAAAAAGACATAAGCAAAATAAATGCATTAATTAATTAAATTATTATTTATTCTTTATTTATGTACCTAAAACTATATATAGAAAAATACATAGTATATAGAAGAAGTTATCTCTAAAAGAGATCTCTTCCAGCTTTCCTGGAGTGTAGGAGAAATACTACTAAATATAAATACTGCATTAACTAATACGCTTAGAATTTAATTTCTGCAGATAAAATACAAAGCTTTCAGAGGCTTTTCTGAAGCATCGATCTAAGGTTGGGCGCCAAAATGATCGCCACAGCGCGGCGCCAGTCGTCTGGGCGCCATTCTTGTTACATAACAGGATCCCGGAAAACTATTTTATGGGCCTCACCAGAAATTTTATATTATTGTTAGCTATATATTTCAGCCATCTCGTACTGTCGTGTAAACATCAATACTAAATTCTTACAATAAAACTACAACGCAGCTTTTATGATTGTTATATACATATATACAGGACTGTATGACACACGGACGTCTGTTCCTAAGGTAGACAACTTAATGCCTGTGTTATAGGTAACAGCCAAACTTACCGTTGACCGTGAGAGGTACAGTGAACCGTTCAGACCCAGCCACGTTGGAGGCGATGCACGTGTAATTTCCACTGTGCAGTGAAGTTATGTGCTCGATCACGAGCGACGCGCTGTACTCGTCCATCCTGCGGGTGATTATGCCGCTGGGGGCGTACGGTGACGAAGTTACGGGCTGGCCGTTTTTCTCCCATCGGAACGCAATCGGCAGGTCTCCCTCCAATATCTGACAGGAAATGGCCGCTCTCATACCCTCCCTCAACAGGTTCGTCAACGGTTGAATAGGTAGTATCTTCGGTTGCACTAAAACGTCAATATTCTTAATAGAATACATTTTTGCATAACAGGAGTAACGCTTAATTAGTTGCCGGTATTTTCGTGTATCTCTAGATTAAGTAGGTCTTACAGCGAGCGATTGATATGTGGGTGACCTATTCTAACACTGGTTTTCAAATATTCCACCTTCTCCGTGTTTAGGAAGGTATAGATAACAGTGGGTCCCGATTAATGTCACTGAGTGATATTAGATGTTGTGTTGGTTTCGGGGATGACGTCAATCGGCAGTTGGTCAACTTAACTCGCCCCACTTTCATCGATGTCGGTAATCAAAACTGGCAAGCTAAATTAGACCCATCCCGAAATCCTATTAAGCTGAAATTTTGCACACATATATATATTCTATGACAATGCAACATTATGGAATGGATCTGATGATGAATGAAAGCTGGTCATAGGAACTCCGTTATAAAACGACATAAGCGCATCGAGTTTGGGGTCGTTTTATTTGTCATGACGAATATTTTGTATACAGATAATATCCAGGGTCTGATGATGGATCTGGAAGGTACGTCCAATTATGAAGAGACAAGAAAGATAAAGAAAGACGTAAAAGGATTTTATTGAATAAAATTGGGTTTAAATTATGTATTTATGAAATGGTTTGTGTTTTGTATCAGATTTAAATTATTTTAAAGGCGGCTTGGCAATTTGAAAAAAATTAAAGAGTAAATCAAGAGCGAAGCAAATCTTTCAGCGTTTAATCCAAAATACCCTTATGCTATTGAGGTTATGTATTTTAATGAAGCCCAAAAAAATGTAAAGAATCTTTCTTAAGAAGACAAACCACGAAAATATTTCGCTGTGTTGCCCTTTTACGTTTAATTGCTAAAACTTGCTTAGAATGCAAAGTAGCCGGTATTGGCTTTATTTCCGTTTTTTCTTTTATTAGCCCATTAAACGGGGTAAAGTTAAGAGCTCTCTGGATGCCGGGAGGATGGTCGACGTGATAACATTAATGAATTTCGGATGAGTAACCTCACCCCGCGCAACTCCTGTTTTATGACGCTCTAAAGAAAATGAAAAAGTTTTAAGTGTTTCAAAAAACCTGAATTAAAAGTGTAAAAATGAATTCGAACAAAAAGTTATCTGTTGAGAGTAGGATTTATTACGTGATGTTATTCCAACAAAGAATATAATTTACGTACGTTTATAAGATATAATTCTCTTTTACTTGGTGTGGCTTTCACTTTTAACTCTAGGTTTCACTTTTAAACAATCAATCGTATATAATTCGGCTATTAACGTATGTATGTCTTGACTTTATTTTGATTCGAGATCGCCGGCTGGTTGAAATTCGCCCACAAACCATTAAATTTGAGTACTATATTCATATTTAAAGCTATATACAAACCTTTAATTATTTGTACAACAACACTGTTTTATTTGTCAATTAATATACATACAATCGTCATGACTACGCTTTGACACCCATCACATAGTAAAATGTACGCACGTGTGTGTAAATCATTTTGCATTAGTGTGCGAGTGGTTTTATTTTAATAATTTAATATATTTACCATGCATATTTTATAAAAATATTAGCATTCACAAACACTTTTCTAGATAAACTATAATTGTGTCAAATTTCATAGTCCTCCGTCCGTGCAATTTTCTTAAAAGGTACCGAAATTGGTTCACGTATCTCGCTATGATATTCATTCTTGTAAAATTGTGCTATATAATAAACTCACCCAATATTTGCACTTCCACGTCTCTTCTGGCCACGTGTCGCTGCCTGTTCGCTGCTTGGCAGGAACATTAACTTTCTCAATCACTTTTTACGATGGACATTATACAAATTTTTAAATTATATGGAATTAGCTGTTCCCCGCGACTTAACCGGGTCCGCGTTAAATTACACGAGCCCTTATTTTATTTATTTATTCATCTCTTAATACAATAGAATTTACATTAAAATTCTTCGTATCCTTAAGTTTAAACGACATGTCTGGGCACTGCACATTCTTCCGAAGTACCATAATCTATGTTAAATTATGTACCTACGTTTTATAAAACACCACAAATGTTTATCAAGTAATAATTAATTATGTAGTAGGGTAGGCTAGAGTTAACGTAATGACCACCGAGATATTGGCCGCTTCAAAATCTTTTAGTTACATTTTTATTAGTATACCTCTTCTTCTTCTTAGCGTTATCCCGGTTAAATACAGGGTCCGCTTAGATTGTAGACGATGTGGCTGTGGGGCGAGTTAAGATAACCGATTACCATCTGACGTCATCCTCAGAACCCCCACGATTCCTACAACCTTACGACTAATATCGCAAAATGACATTAATCGGGCCCCACTGTTTTACGTTCCTTCCGAAACACGGAGGAGGTCGGATATCAAATATAAACGAGTGATAGAATAGGTCACCCATCTATCACCCAGTCGCAGCAACAGCAATATTAATATATTAATTATTTTAATAATATATTAATATTGCATATTATAAAAAAAATATTAGCCTTCGCACACCTTCCTCTATATGAACAACAGTTGTGCCAAATTTCATTCTCTTCCGTGAGCGCAATTTTCGTAACATGGCACCTAAAGTTTTCGCGTCACATACTAATAACTAATTCAGAACTATAGAAGAGTATGAAAAAAATCCCTAATATGAAATGAAATGAAATGAAATGCATTTATTTGTAGTGGTTGGCACCACTTTACGCCAGTTACAAATAAATACTACGAACTAAAAAAAATAAACCTTCAACTTAATTAGGGAAAAAAAGTCACAATTTGCGAAACTAAAAAAAAAAAAGTAACAATGACTAATGGCTGTTATCTAATACCGCTTTTGCTAATCACTTATTAGATATTACGTGAAATGATAATTAATCGTTCAATTACTCTGCATGAGAGCACCGTTAATTATAGTATTCTTCTATGTAAAGATCGAATAGCATGATTTTATTCAGTTAATCTAATCTATAAGTAATCAAAACATGTTTAAAAATAAAGATTACGACAACTTGAGATCCTTCCCCATTTATGAAGTCGGTTAGAACGCCTTATAAGTTTTAGTTCCCCTTGCTAGTATGGGAAAAGTGATATAAACGGACATATCTTTTGATTGTGTATAATTAGTGTTAATTTTTTTTAAGGGACTGCAAACTTCAGTATTTGATATTAATTTTCACTTTATATCTCTACGCATTCTTGAGAGTCTGGGGTCTGTACAGACAGACAGACGAACAACAAAGTGATCCTATAAGGGTTCCTAATTTCCTTTGTAGTTACGAAATCCTAAAAACGAAAAAATAATTTAAACTCCTGTTTTCTTTCAATTATTGTAAATAATTAAAATAATAAGTGCGTAAATTTGAAAAAAAAATATGTGATGTCACACCAAGGGGGAGGAGGGAGGAGGAGGGGCATGGAAAATATGACAAACTGGGACAAGGAAGGGGGGGGGGGAAAATGGTAGTTTACGAATGTGTTCTTGGCCTTTGATCAACAAGCTCTTGCCGTATAATATTCTTTTGACTCGTAAATATCCGTACAATTTATCAATTGAGTTCTTGAGAAGCTTGCAATTGGTTATAAATTGACAAGCCCTGATGAAACATCGTAAATACTTTATAAATAAGGACTTTATGTCGCCGGCTTAAGGATGGTCCATCTGATACTCGTTTCATAAAAGTAACGAGAGCAAATAGCACATCCGGATTAATGCTGAAGTGGTACTACTGGTTACTATATTTTTTTTCATACACTTTTGATTTATTTTGCGATGCAATGAACGGATGTTCGAAGCACATGATCGATCAAAAAAAAAAAATAGGATTGGTTGTCTGTAAAGTCAATATGGACGATACCGAGAGTGCTAATCTATCGCTTGATCCAATAATAATTTACTATTGTACCGAAGCCAGACATAGCTCGAAGTGATTGTATATTTTTGACCCTGAAATCCACAAAGGTACAAGGGGCAAACGAGCAGGCGGTTTATCACTTAAGTGACTACCCACGCCCATGGACATCTGCATCACCAGAAGGCTCGCAGCTACGTTGCCGGCCTTTGAAGAAAGATTTAAACCACCGGGAACTCTTACAAACCAAACAAAACGCCACAACAATACCATCAATTGAAGTGACAGCATTGCCGCAACTTTACGCCGATCTTATGTGAGAAAGACTGATACCCGGACGCGCCGGTCCAATTCAGCTGCAGATCAAAAAGCCTGCAAATGTGGCGCTACCACTAATTAGATGTAAGGATAATTAAATTTAAATTAATGTCATAAATGAATTATTACAAAGTATTTTTTGATAAATAAATTAAAAATTTCCGACTCTAATCATATATTTATACATTCATTTATTTATACATTTATGTTAACCACCCTGAAAGTGTATCAATAATAATTAATTTATAATGACGTAGGAATTATATAAATTATTCCCATATTACTGTAAGATAATTTTGTAAAGGTTCCCACGCGGTGCCTTTACAACCATTATATAGAGTAGGTAGAGAGACGCGTAGTTTTGAAACAAATCCGGTTGGCGTGGAGCACAAATTACCGACAATTACGACTGAATTAGATTATGAGCTAACCTTTTGAGTTTTATACCGAAACCTTGGGCTTAATTAACATTTGTAACAGGATTTTTGAAGATTAATATAGTCTAGGCGACTCTGTGTTCTAAAATATATGAAACCAGATTATCCATTTAAATCAGTATTCCTTTACTTAAATTCTAACCGCCTTATTATTTATCGAGTAGCTTAAATCCGAGAGAATAATTACATTCGATGCAACGGGATCCATCCATTATATAACTGACAGGATTACTGCACTCTATATATCCTTATTTGGTATTACTGGTTTAATCTACGCCGAGCTCAACCAGTAGTTAATAAATATGTTAATTGAAAAGTAAATCATCCGTGGAATCAAGTTAGTTTCTTGTAAATTTCTTAGTGAATCTTGAACAATAATATAAGTACTTGATTATCGATGAGGATAATAGGGGTAGGGCATAACGATTTATCGTTCGTAAAGTGGAGCTGCCCGTCTAGCTATGTACCCTTACCCTATAGATACGATAGCCAATTAATACTAATCGAATAATGTTGTATTCTCGTTGGCGAGTAACAGTGCCAGAGCTACACGCTAGTGAAGGCCCATGCTACTTGCAAGCATGTATAGGCTACTACTGTCACAAAGAAGTCCGTAAAACATACTATATGCACGAATATTTCACAAAAAACATTCGGTAGAATGCTTGACAAATGCTGTGAGACGACCCTGTTCAGACTGCCCAAAAGAAGTAATAGACACTTTGCAATGTATAATTGAGGATCGGGCAAGTGATATGTTTTGGGCTTACCTTATTTACTAGCTGCTTCCCGCAACTCCGTCCACGTAAAAATAAACTTGTTAGAGCTATGAAACCTTAAAATGGGGCTTTATCGAATCCGTTATTGGCGGATATCTACTAACAATAAACTATCTCCCTGTCAAATTTTATCTTTTTACGTCAAGCGGTTTTCGAGATTTTGTGAAAATATTTTTCGGTTTCGTCATTTCATGTATAGATATATTATATGTACATTTTGCTAGCGGACCCATCAGACTTGGCCCTGCCCGAACGTTGGGTTACTTACAAGGGGAATAATGTTACAGGATAATATGATGTATCATATTATGATGTATCATATTATGATGTATCATATTATCCTGTAACATTATTCCCCTTCCCGTTCCGTTACCGTTCCATTTCCTTTTCGCTTTCGCTTTGCCATTCCTTTTTATCATTCAAATCTTGTCCTAACAATAACGAAGACAACAAAAAAGAAATTATCCAACTTGGTGCAGTTTTTCGGAAGTTATGCAAGCGACTTACATTTCAGCGACTCCTTTTTATTTGCGACTATAAATTGAGATGTAAACTATCCTATCTTTCAAATTGGATCAAACTGCAAACAGAATGCAAATAATTCATGCTACATGCCCAGCCTATTCCTACAACAGCCTTGCTGACTTCTTCCCTACATACATTACTCCAGTCAGGATTGCAGGATGATGTTGCGAACTCGGTCAGTTCCTTTAATCTATATTATCTAAAAATTTAGCCAACCCGTAACACACTTGATTCTACATAACTCTGTAGTAATACCATATTTTTGATATTACTACAGAGTTGATCGTCCGGCAACGAAATGGATCGACAACTTAAAATCTGTCACGTGTCGAAACTGGTCCAGATTCAGTTCACTGGTTCAGTTCAAGCAGGGAGAGGTCTATACCCAGCAGCGGATCAAAAAGGCTGTGGATGATGATAAGGGATCAGAAGAATTATTGAACGTTTATTATAACAATAAGTAACAAATTAATATTCGATTATTTAAAGTTGGAATTGAAAAGAAATTAAACAGAAGAAATGGCGAAGAATTGATTTATATTCAAACCGATATTTCTGGTGAATTCGATCCCTTTGCCACTGTGCTAGCTAGCTTAAGGGCCTAGCACGAACCAAAGGAAGTCGAAGATGTTCTTGCTAGGCCCACAGCGGATCCTTCTTAATGTCAACGTTTGCATTAGCATTGATAAAAAGCTAACACGCTTAAGACTTGCCTCCTATGGGCCTTGCTCAACCATTTTCATCCTAAGTAAAGTTTACTCGTTGACTTACTTCGCTTCGAAACATTCGTATTAGGCCCCCTGGTACCTATGACTAGCTGTCTATAAAATGTACGCCATTTAAATTAGTTTTTTTACAAGCTGTAAATTTTTGTACTAGAACAGAAATTTAAAAGTCGTTTCAACACAATTTTAATATGTTTGTTTACATTTTATTTATCTCTAGTTGTTTTTCACCTTATTGAACTTCTTGACCAGTTGTGACCTTAAAATATTTCTATATCGTTAAGATAAATAGGAAAACAATTGAAACGAACGGACGTGCAAATCGGTTCTGAATATTTTTTACTAAGAGACAAAGATATTTTCAGTATGAAATTTGCAATTGTTTTCTTACTATTCATTTTTGCTTTTATAGCGATTACTGAAGCAAAACGCCAACGATGGTAAGCTGGTTTTGAAAATACAAAGTGTTTTTGATTCTATTATTTAATTATTTATTAAAATGTATTCATTTTAAGCTTAACACTGTTGATGTCACCACAATGGCGCATACCAAAAATCATTGCAAGAATCATACTCAGAAAAAAATATAAAAGCGTAAAAAAAAAGTTGGTGCTTATATCTCATTTTCCAGGTCTAGAAATGTCTGTACTACATGCATAAAGCTTTCTGTATTGATTTCAAGTAGGTAAAACAATTATATAATTTCAGGTCTTCTTATGGTGCTCGTAACAGTGACAGCAAATCGGAGGAAAGTGACAGCCGTAGCGAAGAATTTTCAAAGTGTACTAGTAATTGTCGAGAAAATATAATTGGAAACGGCGAAAAAAATAATAACTACGTAGAAATTCACAGGCGTAAGCAAGGACCCCCCAGAAAATAAGTAACAGTGGCTTTAAACACCGACTCAAAGAGTAAGTTAAGTGGACCACCGTAATCGATGCAGCTTATATTAAATGATTAATAAATTATATAAAAATTGTGTTTCTAATTTCTCACCATAGAACCATATTAGAGCATCGATAACTCAAAGGTAGAAGGGAGGGACTGCAATCCGCAAGGTACCCGGTTCAAACCCTGACGCCGATTGGGTATTGTCGCACGCAATCCTATGACAAGCTTTTAATTTAAGTTTATTAGGAGGATTAGTTACTTTTCACCAGCTTACCACCAAACTCCCAGGGGGTGGATCTTCCTTTGTCTGTCCGATAGCTGGTCAGATCAGACACTATGGGTACGCGACCTCGGAGCACCCTAGCTGCTATTGCCACTCCCCTTATACCGACTGTGATAGTAGTATCTGCACCCTTTTTTTCCTCCCCATCTATCTTCATATCATTTTACTCCATCCCTTTCCCTTACTCCTGTCTTTCAAATTAGAGGTAGCGCCATGCTTGTAGCCGAATTGGGCCGGCGCGTCCGGGTACCAGTGCCTCTTTCTCACATGAGAAAATCCTTTAACTATTACTTTCAAACATAGTGACGTGTGATCCTCATATCATCGCGGAAGTGGTTGATCCAAAGAAGAAGCCCGCAAAAAAAAATGGAACTGTAGAAGAATAGTGAAACGGAAAATAGTGAAAAGGTAGAATAATATAATGAAGAAGACTATAAAATAAAAATGGCATAGGCTCTGAGCCGTGGAGTATAAATTAACATTAAATAAAACATAGTGACATGTGATCCTCATATCATCGCGGAAGTGGTTGATCCAAATAAGAAGCCCGCAAAAAAAATTGAACTGTAGAAGAATAATGAAACGGAAAATAGTGAAAAGGTAGAATAATATAATGAAGAAGACAATAAAATAAAAATGGCATAGGCTCTCAGCCGTGGAGTATAAATTAACATTAAATAAAACACAGTGACATCATATGAATATGCTTAACAAAGTTTATAATATTCGATAACAGCACAATTTAGGGAAAATGTATATAAATAAGGAATGAACATAGGGAAATAAAAACGTCAAAAACGCAGTACTTGCTTACGCAGAAAATTACCAACTCATTGATTAATTATTAATAAAAATTATAGTCTTGTATATTTATAACTATAGGCGTTTTTTTTTTAAATAAACGTGAGGTCAAAAAATATTTGATACGCGTTGAAGTCTTTTAAATGGAACAGAATTATAAATCTTTGAGACCTTTAAAATCGCGGAGTGTTATTACTAAGAGAAGTGAATTTGCACCAAAAGTACTGAATAAAGCCTAATTTTAGACTTACATGAGAAACTTTAACGAATTGGTCCCAAGGGGAATTATTTTATTTTTTGATAAAAAAAATATTATTAATAGTTTTTATGTACACATGCCTCGGTTAGTCAATTATATTGCCTACATTTTAACAAGATAATATAATGCTATACCTTAATAAATAAGGTGATAATAAATGTCTTCTCCACGTTGCACCGTGAACACGTGAGAGATTAACGCAAATTTCAGCCGGCACCTAGCCGTATTTGCTACTCTCTGATAAGCTATCGGTAATTTAAAAATTGTTGCCGCCTCCCGCACGCTACGTTCATTAGCGTTTTATTATGTGACCGTTTATAACGAATTATTTGTTAAATATTTTCAAATTTATCCTGTGTCAATTGATTTCCTTTTCACCGTATCATTATTGTCGTTCATCATTAATGATAGAAAATAATGTATAATAAAATAGTGTATTATAATGTCTTCAGCTTTGGCCATTACAATGGTTTTAGAGATACAGACCAATTTAATGTATCTCTTAAAAACTTTCTTGCTGTTTCTTTGCATTCTAATACAGAATAATCAGCGGCAGACAGACAATACTTGATAGTACTTGAGAACTCTGACATTAATCGATGGTTCCCACGTAAACTGTCGTAACTCCAAATTCCCAACTTCCCAATGGAGCGTTACAATATGTATATTGAAATAAAATCGTCATTATTGAATATATTTTTGTATACAAACATATATTCAATAATGACAATTACATTTTTGTATATAAAAAATATATTAAGTAGTGACCATTATAATAAATATTATAATTTAGTTGCTTGCTCTACTGTAAAAATGCAAATTTGGGATTACGATCATTTACGTGGGAGACATCGAATTTCTTTTTAAACCAACTTGAATACAGTTACAGTTACCAAATTGACTGTGAGTTATTTGTCATATTAGCAAAATTAGCGAAGTAAGCGTAAAGGAAGTGTGTTGTTTGTTATCCATGTTCGGCAGGTGAGGATGCGCTTGCATTTACGATAAGGCCGCGATAGTGCGAGCAAAGTGGCGTGGTGGCGTGATGATGATCAATATTTATCCAGATGTCTTTTCGGCGTGTGACGTAACGTTTACTTAGTAGTGGTCGCTACAAGGACGTGCCTCCTAAGGTGTACATAAGCGCTTAAACATAGTATAATAAAATACATCCATTTTTAGAATGCACTAAAACAACTATTGAATAGTCTAGCAATGATCATCGATTGTAATTATTCCACCTACTATCATAATTTTTTGTTTCAAAAGTTTTTCAAGGATTTTGTATAAAATTTAATATTTTTGTAACTTAGATACGACTTAGGGACCTTCAAGAAAAGAGCATACTCATTTCTCAAAGGCCGGCAACGCATCTGCGATCCCCCTGGTTTTGCATTTGTCCATGGGCGTCGGTAGTCACTTAAGAGTACCGCCTGCTCGTTTGCCCCTTGTTGCATATAAAAAAAAATCGTCAAATATTATAAAAGCTACCACTGATTCGGAAAAGTCGGGCTACGAGATGAATCAGCAAGAAAAGCAGTTATTACAAAATTGAGTTTATTACATTTGCATGTAACTACAGAGTACAAAGCTGGAGCGACTCGAATCCAGGCTGTTTTATCTTCAATCTAGTCTTCGACTGTATAATGCGCCTGACGAATAAGCGTTTTTAAAATGCCGTCTAATGGGATCCAATACTTCGTCCGGAATTTTATTAAAGAAGCGTATACTCGCATCCGCAAATGATTTTTACCCTACCCAGGCGCAGGAACGAATTCACAAGTTTATTCCGCTTCTAGCTAGCCTATTGTGCGTAACATAATTTCTTTTATAAAGATGCTGGTTTTTTCTAAGAAATATAATATTGGCAAATATAAATTGACAAAGGTTATACGCTTAGTTAGAAGGATAATGAAAATATAAGACGAGCAATAAATTAGGATTCCACCACACCTTCCTTTCCTGACCCACCTGAATCCATTTCTTTCCCAAAGGCGTCCAAGTCGTCTCGCCACCTCTTCCTCGGCCTACCTGGTCGTCGGCGGCCACTGGTGGGAGCTCATACTGTCGCGACATTGGCCCACCTATATGTATACGCTAAAGAAAAATATAACCAACTGAGAAATAATCAAATTTAGCAAGGCTGAGATGATTTCCAATCCTTTTAGGCTTATGTCAGTCAAATCGTTCACAGATACCGAAATCGTAACACCAACATGAAAATCAATCAGGCCATATTTGTCGATGAGCATGGTTTAGGGATTTAGTAAATGCGTCACAGCGTCAAGGGTCTGATCCGATTGGGATAATGTGTTTACGGTCGGTTTCTTTCAACTTTCATTATGTCTTCGGCACAGTTGTCGGATTACTTTGCGATCGGACGCTGTTAATCTTCAAAAGTATAGGTATCGATGGGTAAATGACCAGATGAAGTATTTGATTGTAGATATGTTTAGAAATTTCTTGATTTTGTTTTTTTTAATACTATGCTCTCCACCATCTGAAGGATCGAAGATGTGTTGTCGGCCTTTAAAGAGGGGTTTAGGCCTCTCAGAAACCTAACGAAACGCGATAACACCATCACTTGACGTGACAGCATTGCCAATAGGTCACGTCGATTTTATGTGAGAAAGAAGTACCCGCACGCGCCAGACCAATTTGGCTGCAGACCATAGGAACTGCAAGCGTGGTGTTGTTACCTCTAATTAGAAAATTTGAGAATTGAAGAAGTTTGGTATAGTTTTTAATTTTATGCGTGTTATGTATTAACTTTATCGTCTTCTTTTTTATTTCATTACGTGTTTGGCACAGTCGGTTGTTAGTATTAGAGAGTATAGGTATTAAACGATGGATAAATTACCAGATTTTACTGGATTTTGTCTAAATCCTTGGATTACTCGTAATTGGTTCGATCCCAGATCTCGCTGAGTTAAGTCACATTTCTAGCGTTAACTTCGAGCTCAGTTGGAGATATATAAATGTTAGTTATTCCTAAATTATTAAAAGCCACAGAACGACAAATAATTTTCATTCCTATGTATACATGATATTAAAGTATACATTTTGGTTTCAATTTTGTCTCCAAGGAGTGGAACTTTCTTTTTATCTATCTCACCACGGGTACGCTACCCCGGACTACGCTAGTTGCTAGTGTCACTCCCCTTACATCATCCGTGACAGTAGTATCCGCATCCTTTCTTTCCTCTCCAACGACCTTTATGTCCTTGACGCAATCCCTTTCATTTACTCCTACCTATCTAATTAGAGGTAGCACCAAGCTGTTCTTTGTGCAGTCCTTTTGGTCTGGATTGTTCTAGTCTGGTCTGGTTTGTTCGGTTTATGAGACTTCCCGGTGGCCTAATCTCGTCATTAAAGGCCGACTACGCATCTGTGGTATTCCTAGTGGTGTAGTAAAATAGACACGGCTTCGTCGAGTGCTTAGAAGCCGAGGAGTGGGCGGCGGGTGAGGTGGCGCCTGGGGGTGCCGAGCACGCGCGCTCTGCCAAGGAGGGTGTGCTGCTGCTGTTGCTGCAATTGCTGCCGGCTGCGCCACACAGCCTGGCGCACTTCTTGCTGGGGTACAACTTACACGAAGACGTGAGTCTGTCCCTTATTTGGCACTGTTGTGAGTATGGACGCAATGCTTATGTCGTCTATACAGAACATCATAGAATATGTTAGTCTATGTCCACTTTATTTCAACTAATCTGTGCAAATCTTCTGTGCTCGAACTCGTACTGTCTCCGTGTCTTGTAAAAGTCTTGTAATAAATTATAATAAATTTAATCCAAGTTCGTTTTGTCCCTGGTCTTATTGTCATCGGTTACTTATCTTCACAGTTAAAGAAAAAAAGTTATGGTTGTCTGTAATGTCGGTTTACGGACGATAATTTTACGTGATAACGCCGGATGCTTAGACTGATAGTGTCTCTTTATCGCTTGTTCCGCTTTCTCGCTTGCACGGTCGGCTCAGGCGGAACGTGACACCGTGAATATTACTTTTTCGTGCGTACAGCCAACGTTCATCAATTTATAAGACGTTATCCCGTTAAAAACGGTAATAAGAATAATTTAGACATACATAATACTCCCGTCTCTATATATAAAGAGTAGAATGTGATATAAACACCATAATTTACTTATGGCGTGTTAATGGACTTTTTATCAGAAAAATCGAAATCGAAAAAATTCCGTTTTTCTTTGCCACATATTCCTAAATATACACATTATTCTGATAATCCTTACAAAACATACTTGCAAGGTGTTTCGATTTTTCTGATGAGAAGTATTTTTCGATTCTGTAACATGGATAAATTATCGTGGTAACTTTTGCAAATGTATCATAAACCCCTTTTTTTCTTTGGCAGATATCTCGCAGCGTGCTTCAAGAGGCCGGCAGCGCTGGAGCACCGAGGACCTGCTTTCATTCCATTCTCGACATGCTTGAAGCGTACATAGCTCCCAGTGGGAATACTCAAAAGTGAGACATCTTTGCTTCTAGATCTTACTGTGTATTATATTCCTAAACTAGCTGTGCCTGCGACTTTTTAAAAAGTAGTTTTTAAAAAGTAATTGAAATTTTTTTAAAATTTTCCTGTAATGTCCCACTGCTGGGAAAAGGCTCTCTCTAAGACCACTCTCCTAATTTTACTCGCGTAAAATTTGGTAGAAAAAAATAGATTCAATTTATCGTGATGATTTATGTATAGCCTATAGCCTTCCTCGATAAACGTGCTATTTAACAATAAAAGAGTTTTGTTAAATTGGGCCAGTACTTCCTGTGATTAGCGCGTTCAAGTAAAGAAACAAACTCTTTAGCTTTATATATTGGTATTGATAAGTATAAAGTATATAAAACCTACAATTTTTCACAAATTTAATAGATTATTTACTCTGAAAAAGCTTTGTATAGCAATATGTTATGTCACATATTAAAAAAGCTTTTAAATTATACCAGCAGTAGCCCGCGACTGAATCCGTGTTGAATACAGTTTAATTTTCACAGCAAAAGTAACCTGTTTTCTTCTCCTATGAAAAATTTCTCTCTACGCCAAAACTCATCAAAATTGGTTGAGCGATTTAGGTGTGAAAACTTAACAGACAGAGTTACTTTCACATTTATAACATTAGTACAAATTACCAAACATTGAAACAGAAACTATAATTTCACTTAATTGTAATAGATATAATAAAATAATAAATATATAGGACAATATGATTTACGGACTCTCCTAAGGTCTGTTCTTAAGGTATAACAACTTAATGCCTGTGTTATAGATAACAGGCATCTGTTATACACAAGTATTTTTTATAGAAGTATATAAATACCTGCATATTAATATTACACACAGACACGAGGCGGGAATCGAACCTATAATCTTCTTCTTATATATCTTCTTCTTCTTATATTGGAGCGGAAGGCAGGGTCACAGCTAGTTGCAAGTACTAGTATAGTCAAATAAGTATATTTCTAAAATTTTTAGATTCTCCGGACATTGGCTTATTAATTTGACGTCAGCGGGCTGAAAGAAGAAGAATAAGAGAGTGAGTTCTTAAAATTAAAGATATAACATGAAGACTACTTGTGGTTAATACATTACAAAAATGGGGAATGATACTGTATCCAAAACACGATGCAATGATCTAAAATTGAACTGCCGTGAATCTACTGTTCGAAAATGGCTGTACGATGACTGTTTAAAATGTTACAAGGATAAATGAAAGATTTACCATGAAGGGAATGGGTTACAGAGCCTTGTAGAGGAAGGAACCCAGGTTCGAACCAAATTTTTTTCTTAGCAGCTATCACTAATTTTATCTATATACTAACTGTGCCCGTTACTTCGCGTAAAATTAGGTAAAGTATTAGATTCAATTTTAGCGTGATGATATATAAGCTTTGTCGATAAAGGGGCTATCTAACACTGAAAGAATTTTTCAAATCAGATCAATAGTTCCTCAGATTAGCGGGTTCAAGCAAACAAACAACCTCTTCAGCTTTATATATTACGTTACCATTTCAACCAGTATGAAATTTGGCACAGTTATATTTTGTATAGAGTCTTTGTCAAATTAAAAGAAATCTTATTAAAAGTATGAACCTTAAAATAACTTTATTAAGTATTTCACGAATGTACGGAACCTTTGGAGCGCCAGTCTGACTGGCACTTGTCCGGTTTTTTATTTCATTCGTTGCGTTTCCAAAATGCCTTCATCTGTACTTCTTCTTTGCATTAATTTTTTTTTTTTTCCTTTATTGTGGGAAACAAACAGCTACATTAATACATGCAATCTTTAAACTAAAGTTTTTACATGTGCCAACAAAGTTTCCACTTAAAGTTATTAACAATTGGAAGGGAATTTAAGTAAATTATGATCAAAAAGGTTTTACATATAAAAGAATGGATGTCAAATGACAAAATTAAATAGGCGTCATTGCAGAGATAAATTTACGAAGGTTATGTTGAAAAATGTCTACGTCAATGTATTTTATATTATATACGTTACATCATCTCATTAAAAATCTATTTTTACCATAATTAGTGTTACAAAATGGTGTTTGAATGCAAGTTATCCGTATTTTCTCTTCTGACTTTGCTCTTTGCCGGACATTTCTAGCAAAATATAAACAAAACGAATATAATCTGTCAAATACAATTGCATTCAATGGCTGATATTTATTATCCAATGATTGCGTATCACAATCAAAACTATTAATTTTTTACCCAAAATGACGCCCATGATAACAATAGCAAAACACTTTTCCACCCGGCGTAGAGCGCATAAAAATTTAGCACTTCCGCTATTTACGATATGATGCAAAAAAAAAACTAATTTCGCACCGGAAAAATGTGGAATATGTAAATATACAAAATGATTATCAAATTCTTTCATAATGAACATTATTCTCTGTTTAGTCTGATTGCAAGTTAGCATTTTTTTGGCTTGGATATCTAAAATAAAGCTTCTAAAGCGTCAGGTGAAGAAACTCGTCGCCACGGTATGCGTCGCCACTCTCATCTCTGTCTTAAATAGACTTCCAAGTTTTCTAAGTCCTCCGCTGACTTAATACTTCTCAAAGACTTTGGCTTACCAAGATATAAGTTCATTATTAGAAAGGACATCTAAAGCCGCACTAGCAGGATCATACCAGATTTGGCTAGGCAGGGGAGGGAACATTGGCAGCGATGGCGAGTGTTAGTGACCACGAGAAAGAGTGCTCTTAAACCTACACCTGGGTTACAAGTCCCGGGCACTGGTATGGTTCATTCCCCCGCAACGCGATGGATCCGGTCCCCGCACGGAGAATCCATGGAATGCTAAGAAATTCGACTCATCAGTTTCAGCCTTTGATAACCCACTGCTGGGCATAAAGGCCGCCTCCCTTAGTTTCTACAATTCATGGAAAAGGGGGGTATTTAGCCTTAAAACGCCACGCTGGCCCGTGCGACTTGGCGAGGATGCGTCAGAGCCTCGTTCGCTGATCAGCGGAGTGTACCACGAGCAGGTGAAATTGACTTACACCCCTTACCAACCCTTACACCCCTTATTAATAAAATATATTAACAAATATAGGAATAACAAGTTATAAATACACACACATACATAATACACACTATTTTTTATATAAAATACTAAAAAATCGTTATTTTTATACAGTAATTTATTAAACATTTTGTTTATCTATTTATTTTTTATGAATTATATTCGTAACCGTGTGAAAATGCCGCCCGGGATGTAGGTTAGCCACCCAGTAGTGTATATGAAGGCCATTATTTTCCCGGATATCCGGGCCTTTTTGTCTCATTAACTGGACTGCGTGAACTTAATAGCCAGTAATTTTTCCTTCCTCTACGAAAATGTTATCATATAATTCACATATAAGTAAGTAATCCTTACTTATATGTAATTACATCATCGTACGGCCTAAGTAGCTGTGAGGAATTAAAAACTTTCGCAGGCATATTCTTTTTATAGTATAGGATTTTTAAGGTATGAAAATACTGTTCGCAATTTAAACAAACTATAGATTACCAGCTTGTCGCAATTCGCCCACAAAACCTTTTTGCGTACGACATACATTATTCTATTCACAGAAAAATAAAATTTGTCAATTCATATAACATACGGTTGTCATAATCACGCTTTGACATCATGCAATGCATGTTTGTGTAAATGGTGTAAATTGTTTGGCATTGGTGTGCGTGTGGTTTTATTTTAATAATTTAAAAATATTAGCATTCGCACACCTTTCTCTATATAAACCTAGTACCTTTTCCTCTCTCTTTGGTGTTCAGCATACTGCAAAGTATTTTTAAGCAATATAGGCCTTTTAGACCTTTGGGTGTCTTGGGCGCACTTTTACTTTCTTGGCTTTTACTTACTTGCTTTTCTCGAGAAGAGATCATACTCTTTTCCGAAGGGCAGACAAATTATTTTATTAGAAGTAGCACCATGCTTGAACATTTTGGCTTGCGGCGGGATTGAGCCGGCGCGTCCTGGTACCGGTGCCTCTTTCTTATATAAGATCGGCGTGAAGTGGCGGCAAAACTGTCATGGGTCCTATATATTTATTTATTTATATGTTCTCAGTCGTTGTGCTGTGTCTCGATTTTGGCTGACCCACGCTCGCTCCGCGTTTCCATGCTTGGACGAACCGCATCTACGAGCTACATTCAAGCTGACGGTTGTTAGAGACAGGTTTGTGCAAAGACTTTACTACTGACATGAATGGAGTTATAATTTACACATGGGGTTGGCTTTAAATGAGAATTATGTATTATTTAACTAATTCAATTTGTGTTTGCTTATATTTGTAAACTGTTTTGTTTACTAAAGAAGAAATTATTAAATAAAAAAGGAAATTAAACAGCCAATATATGCATAAAACCCTGATAATAGTTCTTTTAGCCATCCGCCTTGACTTCTCACTGAAAGCAATTAAAGATTTATTTGCCTAAATAGAACGTAGCCTATAGCACTCAAGGATAATATACCTTAGACATTCGTGAGCGGAATTCATACTAATTATAAAAGCGGCTTTTAAACTCGAACCCGTCCGGGGTCCTTCCTCTAGTTCCCGCCGCGACACCGCTTCGTAGCGAGCTCATGAGGAAGGACCCCGGACGGGTTCGAAACTAGTCGAGCAATTCCGATATAACATATGCGTGAGTTTAAAAGCCGTTTTTATAATTAGTATGATAATATACCTTTTTATTAGTAAGAGACTTTTAAAAATCGGTTCAGTACAACTCAGAAACTTTACATCTTTAAATAGTATTAGTATAGATCTCGCGATTGAAGCAGAAATATCTTGGAGTAAATTATTGAAGTCTATGTACAAAATGAGCTTTAGTTTGTATACGTCATGTTAAAAAGGTTTTTATTTTGTTTTAGATTCCATGTCTCTCTTACAAACATGCCGATAGTCTCAACAGACGAGGCTGGATTCTACTTAGGTCACAGATTGGTAAGGATTTATTTGGCAAATAGACTCTAAATCTACAAAAGTTTAACATAACCTGCTTCTTCTTCTTCCTAGGGTTATAACGGTATAATACCAGGGTCCGCTTAGATTGCAAAGGATGTGAGTGTAGGGCAAGTTATTGTGACCGATTGCCGTCTGACGTCATCCTCAAAACCCTCACGATATCTGTTTTCTCGTGACTAATATCACTCAGTGACATTATGCGGGTCCCACTGTTTTACGTGCCTTCCGAAACACGGAGGAGGTCGGATATCGAATATAAACAAGTGTTAGAATCGATCACCAATCTGCCATTCGGTCACAGCAAGAGCTACTTAACCTAGCGATCGACTCAAATGCGGATCTTCTCAAACAACTAAAACATAACATGCTAATCTTCTAAAAAGACAAAATATAATAGCCAGAAATTACAATGCAATTGAAGCGAGTCGAAGCGAGGTCATTCGGTCAAAAAAGTTCAGGCAGAGCTAATTTTTAGGCATAATCTTCGGCGTGACTTGCCTTTACACTATTGTTTAACATAAGGTGTTATTCCCCGGAATTCTATGGGCTTTTTTTGGCGGATGCCATTTTGAGGTTCTTAAAAGCTAATTCACAAATTTAATAAATTATGTTCCTACCTAATTGAATTGCAAATTGATGTAAAGTTATAAATGAAAAAAAACATCGTAAATTTTGCTTCCATATTAGTTGGTTACTTCAAGTGTAGGTTTTAGCTAAGTACCTAAGTATCAGAGATAAAAAGATATGTTAATCTTTATTTGTAGTTACAAGACGAATTTGCCGTGTCACCTCCGATGGCGCCTCATATGATGGCGTTGGCGGTCTGTCGTCTCCAGCGAAGAGCTCTGCCCCCACTGGCGACTAATTTCTCCGATACCACCGAATCTCCAGACAATTTCACACTGCCTCCGCCAGAAGTCAGTCTTTACAGTGACCAACAAGTGATCTTAGACGAATCAGGGTAAGTCTATATTCCACTACCAATAACTTTCTTTGAAGAAAATTATTGGCCAATAACTTTCTTCAAAGAAAGTTATTGACCAATAACTTTTTATTAAAGAAAGTTACTGGCCAATAAAGTTATTTGGCTTAAGTAACTGTTTGAATATTTTTTCCCCTAGACCGCTATTGGAGTGGGTGCAGAAGACAATTCAGCTTTTCGCCTACGAACTCAACACCTCCTACCCTCTTCCTAAATTCGGTAAGAAACCTTTTCCTATAAAATATAGCACAATGTACTAAGAGATTACAAATCGGTATATTGGATACGTGTAAAATTTAAAACGAATAAGTCTTTAAAGTCTGTATTATTAACTACTAGGTGTTTCCCGCGAATTCGTCCGCGTCAAATTAAACTTGTGAGAGTCCTTAGACCGCCTTAATCTGGACCTTCCAGAAAATTCGTTAAGCGGATGTCTACTAATTATAAAGTACCTTCTTGGCAAATTTCATCTTCGTACGTCCCGTTGGTTTCGAGATTTCGTGATAGGTAACTTTTCGCTTTTATATATTTATATATACATAGATTTATATAAATTATGTAATTTCTCAGACATCGTAGTGGTTGAAGGCGGGAATCAGTACTCCGAGGGATGGGGTCTCATCACACTGTCCCCCTCGATGTTGTCTGATACAAAGGTCATAGCCAGATTGCTGGCCCAACAGGTAAGATTTAATACAAGGTTAGATTTACTCATCACTCTGTTCCCCTGACGTTATTCCTATCATTGACATAAATATGACATTTGTAGCAAAAATTGTAAAAGTGACTCCTTGTTCTGCTACAAAATCCATGTTTGTAGCTGAACAGGGAACATCCTTGTCCACTATAGGTTGACCAAATAAAAAAAAATAAAAAAGGTGGATATCTTGAAGACCAGAATACACAGTTCTCGTCCTTTTGAGTGACGATCATTGATAAATATTAGTCTATACTAATGTTGAAAATAATAAGCACTTCATATTTTCATTATAATTCAATTATTATAGGATGTACTCGCAGAAGAAGAAAGCAAATGTACAAAGATTTTTCATTTTTTTACAGTGGTTTGGAGGTTTAGTGTCTCCCCGTTGGTGGAGCTCCCAGTGGCTGCTGGAAGCGCTGACATCAGTGCTGGGAGAGAAAGCCCCTGCTTTGGGAGGAGCGCCCGCTGAAAGACAGCAGGATGCCTTATTGCTTGACCATGTTCTACCAGCTCTTAGGTTCGTGATAAATAGTGCAGTTTATGGCATTACGGAATCATCACAAATCTCATCGCTATATGTTATCAAACAAAACACGTGCTTACGTAGCGAACAAAATTACACCATAATCATAATTGATTTGAAAAGAAAAATTTTCAAATTAAAAAGAAATTCTCGTTTATTTATTAGCATCGGCTGCTTTAGAATTTTTCTTAATACTTACAGTTTAAAGCCGTTTAATAACATAACAGTTATTTTCTTTTAATCCAAAAATCGGTGCTATATAAGCTTGCCTTTAAATATATGATCATTACATGATTGGTTTTTGAACGTTTATACATAAAAAATAGAATTCTTAAGTGGTTACGTTTTGTCATGTGGCGTAATCGCATCGTACTTCAACTGCGATCATGTGCAAAAATAGATATGTCGGTTACGCAGACTGCGCTAGTTGATGGATGACCAACATTTGTTTGACTTGGTTTGCAACTCCATATTTCCTCCTCAACATTAAACTAGCCATCCTTCTTCCTAATGTGATGCTCGGATATTTTTATATGTGAATATTAGAAGGTTTATATCAAAACTAGTGGACCCGGCAAATGTTTTTCTGCTTCAACGTTGGGTTAATTACTATTTAACACATTCTATTATCCGATGAGATTATCCCAGTTTCCTTTTTATTTCCCGCTGCACCTGTCCCCTTTCTCGTTTCCGTACCAGTCCCTTTTCCGGTCCCTTTACCCGTCCCCTTTCCCGTTCCCGCAAAATGATGTCCATTTTTTCTTTTTTTTGGTAAATTTTCCAATGTTTTTAATAGTTATTCTGCTATTCGCCATGGAGACAAATTCAAAAAATTTAAACCGCTCCGGCCGTTCTCTTTATTATTGCAAAAATATATTTAATATCATTATTGCAAAAACTGTAGGTATGTAATATTTTTTTTTATATGTTGAAGACCTTTGACAAATGAATACGTTTATTTCCTAAAGGTCCCTGAGACGAATCGGTAAAGTTCTATTTACATTATTTATGCATTACTCTTCCGTAATTAACTGGATAAGATTGGACTCCAAATTGTGCCTGAATCCAAAAGCGATATTCATGAACAATTATCACCAGGAAAGCAAATTGTACCTGTTATTGGCAAGGAGTAAGTGACTGTGATATCGGATGGCTTGTGTCCAAATAGCATTGATATTAATAAAATCTATGATTGTTGAAAGCGACTGAATAAAATATAGTATTTGAAGCTTCTTTTTACTTAATTAATATGTGGTCGAATACTAAATAAAAGTTCATTGGAATTCTTCTGTAAATAATTGATAAATGTGGAATTACGATTGTAGTGTCGGCATCGATAGACGCACGACAGACGCGGCGAAATGATGCGACCTCATACATCAAGCAATAAAAAGTTTACCAAACTATATGTGATACAAAGTGTAAAACATTATACGCACTATAAAGGTTTACAATGCCGCGATACAAGCACATTGTGCACAAAAGCCTCACGATTTATTTGACACATACATTATTTGACTTTTTTCTCTATCACTGTAGAGAAAAAATAAAAGTATAATTTACAACTCAATTGTTATTAAAGTCGCATATAGTAGTTTACACACTATATAGTGCCGGTCACTATAGTAGGGTGAGCATATTAATTGATATTGCGTACTTAAGACAGTCGCAACCACGCCGCGTTTGTCGCACGTCTGTCGGGTCGCACACTACCCTCGGAAATTTACCTTGAAGTGAGGATGGAGATAATTTATGAAATACAAAATGCTGTGATATCAGATTGCGTTGAAATGTTCCGAAAGTGGATTGTATGATAAAAATGTAATAAAACTATTATTAATGCAATTTATTTATGAAGCGGTTACGACAAATTCAAAACATATTACATTTATTAAATATAATAATTCAATAACTTCTCTAAACAGATAGATAGTGAATAAAATTTATTTTTTCAACTGTAAAGTTCACATTTCTCGCGTCCATTCAAATGTTTTCCTATAGTGATGAGCAATACAAACGCCAATTTAGGGAATAGGGTAATAAGTTATAATATAAAGCTTATGGTTATGAAACTAGCAAGACCGACAGACGTTGTCCTGCTTATGTGGAGTTATTTACCTATTTACATGAACATTCTAACGTATAATCTTTGAAATGATGTTTGTTTGTTAATTTGAAGATGCGCTAATTAATTTTATATTTATTATATTTTATATATTTGTTATATTTAATGGCTTCATCAGATATAGCAGGACCCATATCGCTAGGAAAAAATTTTCGTTGACCCCTGGTGAAGAGTCTCTAATACATCATTTTCCAAGGCGCGATTATTTTTACATATTATCTGCGTGAAAGCCTTGAAGGTCGTTCCCGTTGTCTGACGTCAAGCGTCCAATATTTTTACACAATATCTATTACTACTACGGGTAGATTTTTATCTTCTGTGTCTGGAACGTAGACGTTGGCTATGAGGCAGTCTTCCTGAATCTTTTTAGATTCGGGTATCGGAAAAAATAATTCGCGTTGTGGACAAATTATTCCTTTGTCCACGGCATCATATATGTTGGTCCAAGTTGGGGGCGGTAAAGGAGCCTGAAATAGTAAAATGTAGCTTTTTTTATATTAAATATGGGAGCGGTCAGGCAGGCGGTTCTAAAGACAAACATTTAAAGATCTTTAACAAGAATATTAAGAAAATTTAACAGGGTTCCTCGCCTTTTGATTTTCATTTAGTCTATTAAATGTTACGAATTAAAGACCTACGCATCTGCAAGCCTTTTTGTAGTGCAGCTGTCCTTGGATAGTTGAACCGTCTGCTCATTTAGATCCCTTTTGTTATATAACATAAAAATTATTTATTTCAATTTGCATTACCATAAATCTCTCTGGGCCAGTTGGTGCTTTAGCGTAGGGTATACTGTTAAAGATGTAAATTCCATGGTCGGGGTCCTTGTAGCCTCTCACTTTACCCTGAGTCAAAGGTACAGTGCGAGAGTCGAGTCCGTCACATGATTTTAGAGTTATTAAGAAAAATACAATTGCAACCCCAAGTAAGACTACACTTATGTCTGATATCAACACCCTTCGAATGAGTACTGGTAAGAAGCGACGCATGCATGCAATGCGGCTGCCATTATCGTTTATAATTTTATCTAATAACAATAACAGCATTAAATACCAAGAGCCGACAACTATTATGTAAGTTTTACTTTGTTTTGTTTAATTTGTTTTGAAGGATAGCTTAACTATAAACGGATTGAAGGCCGTTAGACTCTCGATTGATGGAAACGCATTACATCTAAATGGTGTCCACGACCAGTCTGCCAAGACTGACACTACTAAGAAGAAGAACAGTGCATATTTGACTTAGTAGAATATTAGTAGCAAACAGTTTAAAGATATGTTTCGGCAGGCACATAAAATAGTGAGACCCGATGAATGTCACTATCATTGTAGAAATTGTAGGGGGCTTACCTCAACTCGCCCCACAGTCTCATCCTCAGCAATTTAAGCGGACACTGGTGCTTGACCGGGATAACGCTAGCGAGAATAAGAAACACTTTAACACAGAAAGATTATGTTAATTCAGTTACTTCAGTACATTAGGGGTAGCGCCACGCTTGCACACTTTCTGGTCTGCAGCCGAATTGGAGCGGCGCGTCCGGGTACCAGTGGCTCTTTCTCAAATAAAATCGGCGTGAGGTGACGGCGATGCTGTCATGTCAAGTGACGGTATTATTGCCGCGTTTCGTTTGGTTTGTGAGACTTCCCGTTGGCCTAATATCGTCATTAAAAGCCGTCAACGCGCCTGCTAGCCAAAAGGCTAGCAGACTAAAGCGTCAGAAGGTGGTGCAGATGTCCATGGACCATGGCCCGTTGTAGTCATTTAGGTGACCCGCTGGCTTGGATGTTTGCATATGATATACGAGTATATTGGAAACATAAAAAAGTGACTGACTCACTCAACTCTCACGTTAAAGACAGTAATAAATTTAATATAATGGACAAAAATATGGAGAAATGAGAGCTTAAAGTCCAAATAAGAATGATGTACTGTTGCGGTCCTTATATGGTGAGAGGAAATTTAAGAAATATGTATACAGAAAAACATATAAAGACGATGTACGATTTATATAGAAAACAGTAATGGAAGTGAGGTTGGCAAATAGGCAATCAATTAGAATTCAATAACCCACTTCAAAAGACTCGCTAAAAAAAACTCAAATATCCGAAATAAGTTTCCGCCTGGCTAAATTGTAGCGTTCGATAATTTCGTATTTTGATCTACGATAATTTGTGTACCGAAGGAAATGACGTCTTAGAATTTTTAACAACATGAAATGATACACAAATTAAAGTACTCTTTAGTTTTTTTTTAATATGACTGGCCCGTTGGCGCAGTGGGCAGTGACCCTGCCTTCCGCTCCGGGGTCGTGGGTTCGAATCCCACCTCGTGTCCGGGCGTATTATCTATATGTATGTATTTACATATTTCTAAAAAAAACATATTTGTGTGGACAATTTAACTAATATTAAATATAGTATACCGAAAATTAAAGCTATTAGAATATAGCTTGATGCTTGGAATTTTAGTACGTATTACGTCACGATGCCGCTCACCAGGTAAGTGCTTTATTGGCTAAACCTTTATAAACAATTATGCGGAAGCTTTTTGTGCGCAAGTTAATCATACCCATTATCTAGCTAGTACTAAAAGTATATATGCTTAAAGACTAATTTAAAAAAAAAACATTTTTTTTTTGTTTTTTTTTTTTCATGCTACCAACTTAGGTTGGAAACATTCTGCCAGTGTCATGTTTTATAGCAAAAACATAAAGGAGATTGCGTGGTGAATTTTGAAAGTAGAACGTAAAGGTTTTAACTCATAAATACTACACTACTCGAACAACCTATAACAATTCAGAAAACATGTTGTAAAAAGAAATTACTTACAAAACATTTAAAACAATAACATGCAATATAAGTAGCCTCAATGGTTCGGAAGGGTTCCGCTGATACTCTTAACCCTTTGAACCCCGACCCTGTTGAAATATTGTCACACCTGCCCCTGGCACAAGCTTTACGTTTACCTGGAGGGAAAACGAGAATACAAGGTATTCTTTTAAATATCTTTACAATATGTATATTTAAACGTTTTATAGATCAAAGTTCTATCTATATAATGGATGTTTTGTCACAGACAATAGGTCACATGACAGTAGTTTAAACGAATCAGCACGCCCCAATATCGAGTGTACATAAATTATTATGTGCTGCGCTTGTCACGTTCTAATACCGCCGGGTATTCAGAATTACCAACATGCATAAAATTTAGTACGCGACCGGAATATCAATCGTTTTTGGTGCATTTTGAGTCGGGGCAGACTAGCAACTTCCAGATTCGACGATCAGCCGATTTGCACACTCTAAAAGTCTGCCGTTTTTTACTTATATCAAATATTTGTAGGTTTACTTTAGCTGATACGGATAGTTAATAAGGCTTAATTAACTGAAACGTACCAAAATATGTAGTTACGAAATGCACGATCAGCGAAGCTTAAACTGACTAGCGTCCCCGGCCTTTCGGCATTTCAGTTTTCATCGACGCAATCGTTTTTAATTTGACCCTTGCATTGATTGAGTGTATTAATTAAAGAGGTCATGAAACATGCTCGAACATAATTAATTAATCTAGTTGACGTGCGCGCCATTCGGCCAAATTTCAATTTATTTACCAGATATCGGAAGCAAACATAACAGGGCGCTGTTGCCAAAATTAATAACGCGAAATTATTGCGACCGGTTTAGCTCGCATTGTAATAGGATTAGCGGAGTATTGTCTGTCGATTGTGTAACAAACTAGTTTATCAAATTACAGTGCTGTAGTGCAATCAGGTGAATAAAGTCAAGTGAGCAGGTTATAGGTTAAACAGTAGCCGGCATTTGAGTCGATCGGTAGGTCAAATTCTTACCGCGAACGGGTGATAGATGTACGAACCATTCTAACGGTGGTTTTTACATATATCTGACCTCCACCGTGTTTCGGAATACACATAAAATAGTAATGGTAAGTCCAGAATAATGCCACTATGTGATATTTGTCGTGAGATTGTTGAGTTTGTGAGGGTTCCTATGATGACGACAGTCGGTCATCTCAACTCGCCTTACAGCCACATCCTTTGCTATTTAATCGGACCCTGGTACTAGACTGGGATAATCCTCGATAGAATAAAGGTAAATAAAGTTACATGAAACAGTTGAAACCGCCTATGTTCCGCCGTTATATACATATATGTATGTATACCAACACTAGTGGAAAAAAAATAAGCCAGTGATTGTCTTATCTAACTGAAATTTCTATTTGCCGTTTCAGATAATAATTAATTAATATCAGGTGCGACAGAACAAAATTCTAAAAATTTTTAGGGTTTTGTTATCCTACAAGGAACCCTTATATAGTTTTGATCTGTTCGTCCGTCCGTCTCTCCGCCCGCAAGATGGTCCTCGCTAAGGGTTTGCAAACTGTTAGCTGTAGAGACTTGAAATTTTCCGTACTGATAGGACATGCAAAAAATTTATTAGGAAAATTATTTTGAGCGAAATAACTTTATCGCCTCTTTCTCAACAAGTGATGGAATAACACTTGGTAATAACCCGTGCTATTCCAAATAACCAGGTTTTGCCTGAGAAAAAAATTAGTAGAAATAATAATAATAATATAATAATTTATTTATTTCAAGCTACAAATGGCTCATACAAATTGTGTTAGTAATTATATAAATAACTTATTTTCTATGTTAGTCCTTACACTATAACTAATGCTACTTATTACTACATGAGCGTGATTGCTGTGCTACTGCGTTTGAAACAGCATAGCAATGACCCACATATCTGCCGTCCAGCCGGCTCGAAATCATATCCATGATGCCGTTGGTGCTACCCCGCAATCTGTCCATCAGGGATCCGCATCTCTTCCGTAATGTGGCGTAAGAACAGTCTATACGGGCCTCCGCAAACCTCCCTGATGCACTACAAAACCGGGGCAACTTCAACAGCACCCTGAAGGCGTTATTATACTGGATACGAAGGGCGTTGTAAGATCTTTGAGAGTATTTAGCCCACAGGTTGCACGTGTAGAAAGTTGTACAATAAGCTCTGAATAATGTAATTTGAATGAATGATAAAGTTGATGTGTAAGATGGATGATGTTGATGAAGCTATAAAACAAATATCCAGTTATAGTAATTATAAATATAGCAGTTAAAGTGTAACAGCATATCAAGCAGATACAAATTTCTCAAAGGCCGGCAACGCATTTACAGACCTTCCGGTGTTGCCTGCTCGTTAGCCCCTTGTAATATTGCAAAGTTGCTGATACGCTCTAGAAGCTTTTTGAAATAAAGAAGCTAAAAACGTGAATGGCGTGAAATGCTGCCCCATCAAGTGATGGTATTGTTATCGTGTGTCTTTCGGTTTGAGACACTTTCCGGTGGCCTAAACTCGTCATTAAAGGCCGGCAATGCATCTGCTTGCTTTCTGGTTGTCCAGCTGTCCATAGACGTCAGTAGTCATTCGTTTGCCCCTTGTAACATAGAAAAACAAATACCCATTCATAATAAGTAGAAATCGGCTGCTCAAAATTCGGCCACACAAATATATCTACAAAATTTCAATTCCTTGAACAAAGATATTGTCATATTTGATAATTAATATACATAATATGTCATGACTTCGCTTTGACACCATCTCATAGTAAAATGTATAAATGTGTGTATATATCGTTTTGCGTTGGTGTGCGTGTGGATTCATGTTAATTGACTTAATAAACTTATAATGCGTATTTTTTTTAATATTAGCATTCGTACAACATCCTCTGTATTAACTATAATTGTACACAATTTCATACTCCAATTTTCGAATGCTACCGAAAGTTTTCGCTTCACGTACAGATAAATAATGCAAGTTAAAGTGTTAGCAATTTAAACAAATAAAGAAACTCACTTTACGTTTATAATATTAGTTACGATTTGGACACATAAAGTCGTGTGCGTGAGCTAGTGTAAACATAAAATTAATTAACACCACTACGCATCTGTCGGGGACAGATCGACGCATCTCTGTTACAGTGGTGAAGCGATGCGATGTCAGAGCAAACAGGGATGAGCAAACACTGCCAAATGATACCATCGGCCCCCAAATATCTGTGCGGAAAACTAAACATCGTATAAATTGATACAAGCCGTTGGGTGACTCGGAACAGTGCCACTCCTAACCTAGAAAGCTAAAACTTACCTAACCTAACCTAACCTAAAAAGTATAAGTTTTTAAGTCGACAGAATAGACTTTCAATAAAAGTGAATATTCACGAAGACTTAGATTACAGGACAGGGAAACTTACGACCATTTTAAGAAGCTGTGACGTATCTGCACATGCACGTAGACACAACTAGACAATATAAACACATTCACATGCACGCAAGCATGCATATGTGTCATCGTTGCCTGCTATTGTTATTATGTTTAGGTAAGATATTGTAAATTAATATTTATAAATGTTTTCTGTACCTTATCTAATACTGGAGCCAAACATAGCTTAAAGTGTTTGTATATTTTTGACCTTGGAAGTCTACACAGTTCTACAAAACGTAGTAGCCCCGGCCACACAACATGACCATTGAAATGATTATTTCAATGAAGCTATGTCTGGCTCCGGGGTCTATCTACACAGGTACAGGTTGGCCTCTCCGGTAACCGTAAAGTGGATGCCAGGCTAGCCTTTAGCGCTCACACCTTGAATCAATAATTAACGACTATAATATGTTTGACGTCACACATATAATGTTTGTAAATACTCTGTTATATGGTATTAATCTTCTAGAATTACTCCTGTCTCCTTGTTCGTGGTGGGATTTACCGCGACGTGGTGGCGGTACATAGGGGACGGTCCTCTATGGCCGACTCTTGTGGAAGCCGAGGGTGCTGTCTGCAGAGCAAAATGGTGGAGCCATGCACTTCATATAAACAACTTTATCATGCCTGATGATAGATGTCTCGTTCAAACTTGGTAAGCTAATTAACACCCAGGGGCCTTTAATTCAATCAATCTGTCACCTATTTACTTTATTTGCATGGTTTTATGGATAATTTAGAGAAGCACTGTGATAGATAGTGTTCCAGGATGCCTTGCGAGGTACTTCTCCACCTCTGGTCCACCATCTTAGGTTATATCGCATTAAGAAGCAAATTGGAAAGTACATGCGATCCCTCTACTACTATTATAAACGTGAAAGTTTATACACATAGATGTATGGATGTATGTTTGACGCTCTTTCACGGAAAATCTACTGAATTTATTAATAAAACTTGTCAACAATATAGTTTATACATCAAAATAACACATGGTGTATAAATTATAAAGATATTATGTGCATTGTCCAAATTATAACGATAAATGTCAAGTAAGTAGGAAAAAATTCTGCCATATCCGAGCTATTCTGGCGTGCGCTGCAAAAGTAGTTAGAGTCACGCGTATATATAATGTATGAAGGAAATGTTTATCTTAAATAGTCCTACAAAACAGCCTACGGCAGCATATGAGTATTTTGTGTAATGTTGCCATTAACTCCAAAATAGTAAACCATTATGGAAGGGGAAAGGGATAGGAAACGGGAATGGGGACAATATTATAGGATAAAAGAATGTAGTAAATAGTAAGTAATCCAAATTTCAGGCAAGACAGCGTCTACCGGGTCCACTAATATTTTATAAAAGTGCATTACATGTGTAGTTAAGTTGCTATACGATAAGTGTTAGTTGGTAATTAATTGTTTTGTCTGGTGAGTTATAAAATAGATGTAATGACAGCTGTCAGTCGGAATTAAATGCTATATCGAGTACTATGGTCGGAAGCCCGTGATGTAAAATTGGAGTCACTAAAGCGTTATGGGAATCTGTGGGATTGCGTGCGAAGACGATAAAGAAGGCCGAAATTTTTTTTTCAGGTTCCTTGCTGTAGATATGCAGCTATACCTTCTTAGTTCCATCATCATTGTCTGTCTCGTACGCCGGCCTCTTCTAGCTATGAAGGTCTTTGGAGGACTCTTTGGGCTGTCTCTTGTAGCAAACTTCTTGATGTCTTACTACTGGGACATGAAGTCAATAATCTTCGTTGCGTATCCTGAGTGAGTTTCTTGTTAACAAACGAGGTCCAATATTTCAACAGCTGACTGAAAGAGCTTTTGGTTCTATTCCAAGCGCCGCTGTATATAACCAAAGCAGCCACTAAACTAACCATAGAGGAACAACTTATTTTTTAAAGAAAACGATAAATTAGGCATACTTAAAAATATTTCTATTACATTTATGTTTACCTATCTATATTATAATATAATATTAATTATGTACTATCAAGAAGCTGAGATTTTCGAAGGTTGGAGTAGTTTTTTATATATAATTTTTTTGATAGATAACACATCTAGATATGACCATAAATTGGTAAATTATGTTAAAGCACTAACCTATAGACGTGATAATTTTTCAGTAAAGTGTACCTCAAAACAGGTCAGAGAGCCTAGCACGATTATTCTCGATAGTTTTACTTACTTTTAAATACAACGTCAAATGAAGGTTCGTTCTTCCATATTACACGATTTACATGGCCGTAACGTCGGGGATTCGATACGTGTGAGTTCTGATTTCATTCGTGTTAGCAATATATAGCAACCATTTTGTGTAGAACGGTAGCATTAATGTTTCATTTGATGTTCGGTTTCGAATGTAAAAGTAAGTAAAACTATCGAGAATGTTCGTGCTACGTGCAGTGCCAAGCTGTCGTCCATCTACAGTGGCAGAGGGAGGGGTCCGAGGGGAACGGAGGGGGAGCACTTACTTAGCGGCCGGTATCTGCCCAGGAAGGTGAGCGTGGCCAGGATGTGCGGCGCCACGCTCTCGTCGTCCATCTCCAGCAGCGAGGTGAGGCGGTTGAGCACGTCTTCGTGCAGGAAGTGCGCGGGGAACACGAACGACAACATCACCAGCAGCTTCAGCCCGCGCTCGGCCGCCTTCTTTATGTCGATGCCTGCGGGAGAAATATGTGTTTTGGTTCATGTTTGAGTCACAGAAGATCACCATTTTATTCACTCTCTCTCACGAGCATTTTTTATTCCAATGTAACTTAGCAGGCCCCTATATCCCTTTTTACATCTATCCATCTACCTTTGGTCTACCTCATCTCCTGAAATCGGCGCTTTTCAGGCCTAGAGGCCCAATGCCCTATTGTAGTCCACTACGCACAGCCCATAAGAGCGCAATTTTTCGCGCGTTATCGCACCCATCGTCCTCTTTCCAAAAGCTCAGGCCAACATCGATAGGTATTCTTTAGCGGGAATACACCACGGCGCGAATAGTATTGTCTGACTTAGATATAAACTACTCCTATTTCCAAATCACAAAGGGAACTGACCACACTCCTCGGCTATAGAGGAGTCGGTGCCCTTGACGGAGCCCTCCACGTAGCCGACGAGCAGCAGCAGCGACTCGTGGTCCACCATGACAGAGCTCACGCGCTCCAGCAGCATCTTCACTGTGTTGTAATATAAATTTGTCATCACCGGCTGGCCCAGTTTCTTCAATACATTTGACTGAAAAGCAACAAAGCAAACATAAACTCTCTATAAAGTACATCTTAGCACAAAAATAAATATTTCGTGTGGGTGGACGTCGCCCTCACCGTGGTGCGCACGCACACCTCGCAGCTGACGTTGGGGTTGAGGATGATCTCCATGCCCTGCAGCAGCTCGGGCGCCTTCTTCATGTGGCCCGAGAACTTGTTGAGGAACTCCTGCGCCTTCACGGACTCGGGCAGGAACTTGGAGCTGATGTGCAGCACCTTGGCGATCATCTCCTTCTGCACGGCCGGCGTGGGCGGCTTGCGGTGCAGCTCCACCCACTCGGCCACGGTTCGGCGCACGGCCAGCTGGTGCTTCTGCAGCTCGATGAAGGCCTTGGTGGCGTTGTCGTCCACGTTGGACATGAGGTAGAACAGCTTCTTCATGCGCGCGGCGGGCGCCAGCGTGTAGGGCACCAGCGACGTGTTGAGCAGGCGCTCCACCAGCAGCCGGTCCTCCAGCGCCGTCATGTAGTAGCCGTGCAGGATCTTGTCCTTGATCCACTGCACGGCGCGCTCGGTGGCGGGCGGCACGCTCTCCTCCGTGAGGAACTTCTTGTAGATCATGGCCAGGCCGGACATGGCCTCCTTGCGGATCTTGAACTTCTTGTCGAGCGTGCGCTCGCGCACGAAGTGCAGCAGGTCCTCGGACTCGGCCACCGCCTGGAAGTCGCGCTGCGCCGTGGCGATGATGGCCATGACCACCTCGTAGCGCACCTGCTCGTGCGCGTCGTGCTGCCGCATCTTGAGCGTGTCCGTGATGTCGGCGCGCAGGTCGGGGTGGTGCACGAGGAAGTGCATGCAGTACTGCACGCACTTGATGCGAATCTGCACGGAGATGTCGTTGAATCGGCCGAGGAAGGCGCGCCACAGCGCCGGGTACTGCTTGGCCAGCTCGGAGCCCGGCTCCGAGAACATGCGCGCCAGCAGCGCCACCGCGCTCAGGCGCTCCTGGAACTGCGCCGACTTCAGCTTGCACTCCAGCTGCGGCAGCACCGACAGCAGCACGGACGGACAGCACTGGTTCAGCTCGTAGATCAGCTCGTACACCTTCGAGAATATGATGAGGCTCTTCTCTTCTTTTCCCAGAATGAGGACGTGGTTGAAGAACTGCGGAAATAAATTAATGGATGAAATTTTCACCCGAACTTAGAAAATAGCAGGTACCGAAGGGCACTTACCGCCTGGATGGAGATATGAAAATATATGGCGAGTTATGGATTTCAGTCTATCCCTTCTATTTAGTCAATTTTCCATGTTGATAAAAAACTCATTAGTAAAATTATTCTGAACGAAATCGGACAACAAATTTGAAGTCATTTACCTCCTAACATCATCCATGATGTTAGGAGGGAAGATTTAATGTTTAAAACATCACTTCATCAGATGTTATTTTAATGACTACTCACGTTTTTATAGGCACAACTTTCTTTTTGAAAATAAAAATTAGTTATTCTTTGAGACAAGATTATACGAGTTCAAATAATATGTATACGTCTACCAGTGTGTATTTCTATCAGATAAATTATAAAAAAGGGATAAAAATTTTTATTCATAATAAAAAGGAAAAACGAACAATAGTTGAATTCTGTTCTTGTTTGATATGCAATGTAGACTCTATTTTTGTATTTAATGATCAGTTTTCTATAAAATTCATGAACTCTCCCCGTTATTTGACGAACTCTTTGTACATAGTATTATGTATTAAAACCGCAATAAAAATACCAGCACTAGAAACTTGTTTTTTAACGAAGGTCAGTAAAAAAAAACACATGAAATAGTAACATGATCCTTGCGTAAGAGAAATTAGCTAGACAAACCTACACACTACCCACGGGGTCTCCAAATTTTAAGTTTAATTGGTTGATAGGGCTCTGGAAATTCGGGTCATACTCAAGGTCGACCTGCTAGAATATTATCTAATTTAATTTAATTAATCACGGACCTTGCTACACTTGACAAATCGTAGATCAATATCACAGAGGTGTTGCAATAGACTCGACACTTAGTCTGCGCTAGAGACTGTACGTCGAAATTGATGTTATTAAGCAATAATATTTTAATAAGAAAATTAATATGTAAGAATGATTTTTTTATATGCCTAATATCTTGGTTTTCTTTCTAACAATGAGCAGGCCTTACTTTTGAGTGGGTACGACAAGAGCTCAACAGTATCAAGGTTCAACCGGTTCGTTACAGATTTTAATCCCCCCTTTTAACCTTTAAGCTATCGAGACTCTTAACAGTGAAATAGAGAATATCATTTTATCATAGTACATATTTCACAATGAGATAACTACGTCTTAAAGGTACTGTGACCTCGGTGGAAGCTATTACCTTCCACCAAGTCCCGACTGAGAGTCTAATAAATTAGATCAAACGGAGTGACTCCAAAGGAGGCAAGTTATATTTAACAAACAAACGCATTGCCGCTTTTTCGCCGTCCAATCTGTTTCTTAAGGGCCAACTTCAACCAACCGGCATCCACATCGACACATAAACGATACCTTAGCGGCTCTTGACGAGGGGTCAACGTAGGTTTTTGCCAAAGTTATATGGGCCCTACTATAGTTACGTAGTTAAGTAAGTTAGTAACTTACATTTAATGAGTACGACCGAGTCGTGGGGCTCGCACTGCACCTGGGTGGCGTTCATGGCCAGCAGCCCTCCGCTGCCGGCCCCGCCACCCGCTCCGCTCGCCTCCCTGCAAGAAAAACCATGTTACAGCACACAAACGATTGGGGAACACAAGTACGGATATACTGTCTCCACCGAAAGGAAAGACACGAAAAACTGGGTCCTGATTAATATTAGTCGTAAGATTGTAGGGGTTAGACGATGACGTCAGTCGACAGTCAGTCATTTCAACTCTGACTGGCCTATTGGCGCAGTTGACAGTAGCCCTGCCTTCCGCTACGGCATTGTATTGTCCGGCGTTGAACCCCCACAAACTGACATCTAACATCACTTAGTGGTATTAATCGGGATTCACTGTTTTATGTGCTCCGAATTGACGTGTTCCGAAACATGGACGCTTTTAGCTTCTAACAGTCAATATGGGCCACATATTGCGAATTTTGTCTTTTCACGATTACTTTTTTCATTCGCTGCGGTGTGCGTCACTGGTTGGAGACAATTTCATTGATATGTCTACTTTAGTAGCTGCGACAAAATCAATTGACCGCTACTTAGCTGAGACAGTAAACGCTACGTTTAAACAGCACAACGCAGCGCTGTGCGTAACGATCAAGACACTAAAGCTTAACACAGTCAATAATACAACGGCTGCAGACCAGTCAGGTAGCAAGATGATATCCAACAATCAAAACTTATATACCATAAAAAAAAAGTAAGCTGGTGTTCCGCCAGCAAGTTTCACGGTGTCCATCCAGCACAGGGCACTGTGTGTCTGGATCTCGACCTGTGATCCACGCCCAGGGAGGAATTCTGTAGATCTGAGGGAGTGGTGTACAACTGAAGGTAGTCGTCTTTATATATTTAATTGTACTAATTCATGATTACTATTTTTCTCAAAGACTTACACCATCATCTTCATTATCATCGTCAACCTGTACCACAGTTTTCTATTCTTGGCCAACCCTACCCATCTTATAATGTTGTATATCCTAATTACCATTCCTAAATTGCTAATTACCGTTTTCTCACTATCTATATGGTATCAGTTTCAATACGGGACGTTTAAATTTTTCTGTATATAAACCATTCTTCCATTAAATTTAAAACTAATGAAATCTGGGGCAATATTTGGAAGAAAAATTGGAAACATGAATTATACACATTTTCAAATATTCTTCTTCTTCATCATGTCATGGTCATGAAACACTATGAAGATGCACCGCGTTTTTAGAAAGAGACTTCCATCTACTTCTATTGGCAGTTTGACGTGAGCACTCTGTGACTGGCTTCTTCAGCACGGTCTTAATTAGATCTGTCCATCTTGTTGGAGATCTTCCAAATTCCTTTCAAATATATTCACCCGTTTAATGATTAAGTTAAATGTTTCATATTAGCATGTTAATATTACGGCTGTTGTTATTGTAATTATTTGTTGTCAATCTTTTTCGAAGTTTTATTTTTATTAATAGTTACTATATTTAGCAATGCAATAACTTTATAAATCTTTGCAGGACAAGTCTACAAAACTCGCTATCACTATCTGAGGTAGTATTAGCTGTTACATTATTTATTTAATATAACATTACTATTGCCTCGAATAGTTTTGGCACTATTTCTTCAAAGGATCATCATATCATCATCGATCATCGTCTTAGTATTCTATTTTTTATTGTTGCATTTGATAGCATGTTTCCTAATATTTACAATTTGTATTGTTATAATATTATAAATATTTGCAGCACAATTTCACTAAAACTTTACCCTATATATTAATTTCAATAGAGGAAGAGTTTCGCAATCAAAAATAGTTGTGGCACATCTCTGCACAGGATTATATCATCAGAGATCATATTCGTCGTAAGCCGCAATATTTTCAATATTATTGTAATTATTTTTTGTTACCTACAATTGGTATTAGTGTGATTTCCAATATTGAATGTACATAATAATGTAGAAAACATTTTAACTATTTACAGGATAATTTAATCAAAGTCATTGTCGACTATTACAATTACGTTTTTCATCTTCTTAATTTCAAACGAAACATGGTTATTTGTAGTTATAAATAGTTGCTGCACATTTCTACTATCTTAAAAATCATAATATGTATTCGTATTCTATAAGATTTTTAATGTTATTGTAATGGTTGTTGATATCTGATTTTTAGAGACCATATTGTATTTCAATATTCTATGTACCTACGATAGTGTTGGAGATGGAACCTTTATTATAATTAACACGTTAACTGCGACAGGATATCTTTAGTTTATAAATTATAAATTACCTATATGAATATACTTCTCATCAGAAAAATCGAAACACTTCCGTTTTGTTTTCAATATTTATCTAAATATAAACATTTTTCTGACAATCCTCACTAAACAAGGTGATTCGGTTCTTCTGATGAGAAGTATACATCTGTTTGTTTCCTACAATAAAGTAAATGCTGCTGCGCCGTCGCAGCAGCATTTTTTATGACGCAAATCGATACTTGTTATATGAATTAAAAGTTTTTTATGAATTAAAATTATTGAAGTCATTTTCATATGTTCTTCAGAATATTTTTCAAGACACACTAGTGTTTATTTCAAGAATTCATGACTTGTGTGCCAATCAGTAAATTGATTAGACTGTTAGAATTTTTTTACATAATGTTTAGAACTAGAGATCGCCGGCTGGTTGAAATTTGCCCACAAATCATTTATTTCAATTTGCGTACCACATGTTTGTTTTTTTATTTTTTTTTTTATTTTATGTTACAAGGGGGCAGACGAGCAGGCAGTAGGCACCGAAGTGCCTACCGTCGCCGACACCCATGGACATCTGCACGACCAGGATTAGCAAATGTGTTGCTGGCCTTTAATGACGTTAGGCCACCGGGAAGTCTCACAAACCGAACGAAACGCGACAACAATACCACCGCTTGACGTGACAGCATTGCCACGTCACTTCACACCGATCTACCGTGGCACTACCTCCAATAAAAAGCGTAAGGCCTCAGTGTAAAGCGTGTTATGGTATCGCTAGCTGTAAAGGTTAGGGACGTTCTTCAGTGGTAAAAAAGGACTTAATATAATAAGAATAACAAACAAGAATTAGTTAAATAAATTGATTTTAAAAATTAAAACACTCAAATTGAACAAACCGCTGCAACTAATACAGACGTCGTCGCGGGTACCAGCTAGTCTATACTAACATTATAAAGAGAAAGTATTTGATTGTTTGTTTGCATTGAATATGCTCTGAAACTACTGGTCCGATTTGAAAAATTCCTTCATCGTTAGAATCCTAAATTATCCCTGATGAACATAGGCGATGGAATATTTTCAAAAAGTTAGGAATCCGTATGAAAATCTCGAATATATAAATAACCGTGCGAAGTCGGGGCCGACAGCTAGTATTGAATATATTTGCATTATAAAATAGTTATTTTCATATAGTCGTATATACAAACTTGTTTATACTTTGCGTCGTGCGTCAATGCATATGTTAAAATGTCTTCGAGTTAATAACAGCGATTCAAAATGGCCGCCAAGCCACAGGATTCTATTGTTTTTAGTCCGCCATTGTTATTTAAACGATTGCGTACTTCCTGATATGGATATTGATTAATTTAAAAGGTGTGTCGCTGCATTTAAATATAATATATGCGTTAATAATATAAACCCAAATGTAGGTTTAATCAGTGCTAGCCCGGGCTTAATTTTAAAATCGAGCGATAAAACTGTGCAGTTAGCACAGTTTTATCGCAAGGATTTATCGATACGTGTGTAGCAGGGTGTAGGATGACGAGCTATGTAAAATTACTATTTCAAAATTCGTCTAGTGTTACGTTTTACAGAAAAGACAAAAGCGATTGGTTAATTGCCTAATAGCAGACGAGTATAGGAAAGTTCGGGCAAGACGAAGTTTGCCGGGTCTGCTAGTATTATATAAAGATAAAAGCTTTTTTTATTCAATATATTGAATAATATATTGAAAGAAAATTGATGTTTACAGACTGCCATATACAAGTTTGTAGTGTTTTTATTCTCTAGTCTATACTACCGCCAGTTACGTGAATACAGATAAAATTGTATACCATATAAGTCTGGAATAAATCTAGGTCTAGACGTTTTTCTAACGAAGATCTTGATAAAGCTGTTACATGATCGTATATGGAGGCGTGCGCTGCAAAGTAAGGCTGGCTACTAACTTAACGAAATGTCAGTTGGTGACTGATTAGACTGTCTTCTTATAGTCTTCAAAATAAGCGTAATATCGGCCGCCAATTATGAATAGACTAGTTGTTACCCACGAATTGGTCCGCATAAAATTGGGTGGTAATTTTTAGCGTGATGACATAGATCCTATAGCCTTCCTCGATAAATGGGCTATCTAACACTGAAAGAATTTTTCAAATCGGAAATCCACAGAATATATAACAGTAAAAACTCACCTAACACAAAATCTCAAAAACCGACGTAGATGCCATTCGCTAAGTAATAATTTTGGTATAGAGCCAGATTGAAAATAATAACGATATAAACAATAATCGGCTACCACGATTAGTGTATCGGCATATATTCAATTCGTCGTGAATAACATTTGACAATAAATAGAGTAACAATAAACTGCTTAACGCTAACACGCGGCGGTTTACACGCTCGGTTTGAAGGCAGCTTAAGAAAAAAAGGACCAGTATAACTCGTTTTGATACGAGGTTCCCTTGTAGCTTTTCCAATGTGTCATTACGTCATGGAGTCATCATTCACTCGCACTACATCGAAGCAAGGGAACTTTTTTCTAACTATAAAACGACATACATATAAACTAACAATTACTGCTTCTCAATACATTTTATTGAATTAGAGGTAGCGCCATGCTTGTAGCCGAACTGGTCCGGCGCGTCCGGGTACCAGTACAAAATTGGGGCAAGACAACGTCTGCTAGTATTTAATAAAACTTCAATTTATATATAAACATTTATTAGGATTTCACATACAAGTATAATAGATGAAAAAAATATTCATCACATTTCATAATACATGGTATACCTACATAAAAGACGTATCACAAAAATAAGCATATCGAAGAATATATTTAATTAACCTAGTGATTACAGACACCCTACATATAATAAATCATAGGTGACATAAGTGGACACCTATTTTTTTAAAGAATATAAAAATATCTACAATAGTATATTAAAACTGACAGCTAGCTGCTTTACAAGAGAAAAATTTCCATACAAAAGGGACATTATAAAATAACTTACAAGAAATTATATTATCTTAAATTTGGATACTCTCATCGAAATAGTTTATGTTAATGTTTATCCAGTGTTCGTTTGATGTAAAAAGGAAATTTTCTGTACTGGCAATCGAAACCATGACTACAAGCCCTTTCGATGTGACATTAAAAAAGTACTTATTGATGGGAAGGGCCAACCATAAATTACGTTTTACGTTAGAGAGGGGATCACTAAAATGTGATATTGTGTGACAACAGGCAGGGGGTAAAAATTTTGTGACGTCACTTACCAATTTTTTTTTTGTTCTTCTAATATTATAAACGCGAAAGTTTGTACACGTGGATGTATAGATGCATGTTTGACGCTCTTTCACGGAAAAATTACTTAATAGATTTTAATAAAACTTTACAATAAAATGGTTTATACATCACAATAACACATAGGCTATAAATGACAAAAAAATTGACTGCATTGTCCAAAATATAACGATAACTGTCAAGTAGGAAAAAATTCTGCCATCTGAGAACTATTCTAGCGTGCACTGCAAAAACCATTAGAGTTACACGTATAAAGGAAATATTTATCATTATATCATCACAAAACAGTGAACCGTTATGGAACGGGTAAGGGAAAGGAAAAGGAATCGGGGACAATATTATAGGATAATAGAATGTAGTAAATAGTAAGTAACCCAATGTTCGGGCAGGACCGCGTCTAACGGGTCCGCTAGTACTACATAAAAATAAAAACTGTGGTATTTCTTGATTATAATATGATGTCATAATAAGGATTGCAAAAATATACAACCTGTGACGGGGACGAGGGAGTTAAAAAATCGTAAAATTCGTTTGACGTAATTTAAGGGCGACCCCTGAGTTGGAATGGTTTTAGATCATTGCCTGTATGAAAAATGATATTTGAGTAAATAAAAACATGATTTTTTTTTTATTAATTAATATTTAAATATTTGGAGTTCACAGTTACATAATAAAACACGTTAAAAGCGATATAGCATTGATGAGCCTATATTGATATTTTCATAATTCTAATCAAGAGTTGATTATAGACAGATTTTCCGCCAGTGACTCACTACATGCAGAATCTGTTGGTACCAAATGACTAGTCCGATAGCTCATTTAGCCTGTGAGCATCTTAAAAACAAATTTCAAGATTTTTAATACACTGTAAACAAAATTTTGTAATACACCATAAACATAATTGTGCAATACACCATAAACGAAATTTTGTAATACACCATAAACAAAATTTTGTAAAACACCAGAAACATAATTTTGTAATACACCATAAACAAAATTTTGGAATGTACTTCTAAGACATTTGAAAACTATTTTTAGTTCCGATGTCTTTACTTAGGAAATATTTTTCTTAGATAATTTTGACTAACATATATAGAAAATGTTAGTGAAATAGGCTAAGTTTAAGTTTTGTAATGGAAGCTGGTAAGCTAAGTAATGGAAAGCCTGAAGTTACACACTACAGATGCTTTATCGTACAATAAAATGACATTATTGTAAGTAAAAAGCACTACTACTGATAAATTTTGTTTATTTTTATTATTCTAGATTATAAGAAAGAAACAAAATTTATCAATAACCACTTAATAATTGAAAACATTACCTAAATATGATTAAAATGAAGTTTACAATCACTAATGAAAAAAAATGTAGAATATAAAAAAAAGGTAGAATTTAAAATAGATAGTATTATTTTTAAATAATAATTAAACATGAAACAACAATTAAATTAATTCCTGGGCCAAGATTCATATTAGGTCGTTGCGCCAGTAAGTAAGTATCGGTCCTCAAATTATGCATACTCAAGTCAACTCAGCGCATGGACTAAATGCTCGCAATTGAATTTTATTATCATCATCCACAGTTCTTTCTTTACCACTGCTGACCCTCTTCCTGCTTGTACCACTCCTTACGGTCTTCTCGAAAGAGGGTCTACCCAGAAATAAATTATTAGAATTTCATTATCAGACGTCATGAATTCGGAGTTCCACCGATACTGCCTTGATGACCGAAAATTGCGTCTATTGTGAGGAACTCCTAATCCCGCACAAAAGGCAACTGATTGATACCAGTTGCCTTTAATGTTTTGGAACCGATAAAACATAGAGGCGTTTTAAGAAAACTACTCTTTAAACACTCGTTTATCTGACAATGCATATTAATGGTAGGTAGCCTTATTAATGGTAGATAGGCTATGTCCGAATATTTTACTCTGTTCCTAATTCATGGCTATTTCCAATATTCAACACTTTGTCAATATAGAGTCTTTTTTGTCCCACACGTATCCCATTATTTGGGTCGAGTCTTCTCCCTTTCCTTGCACAGGATAATTGATCTTTGGTTCATGCAATTCAGATAACTTAATGTCTCTTCGTGAAGTCAACCAAGAAATTGGTTTATGACGCTAAGGTCGAATGTTGTTTACGCGTCAATTAGTTAGAAGAAATTTTTTGGTGGTTATGCATTACGTTAATTTCTAACAATAACTCTTAGCAAAATTTTCTTTAACTAGGAGCTGTCATCCAAAATGGTAAAGCACTTTCTTCGTAAACTACACATTAGTCCACAAAGTGATAGGAGGACGACCTCGGCCTCTTCTTTGTTCTTGTATGTTCAAAGCAACTTCGTGAATATAGAGTACATTTCGGATAAATAATTTAAATCAAGGCGAATTTAAGTAACATTTCGAAGGCGAAATTCGTTACGAAAAATTATTTAAATTTTCACTAAACCGTGAAATCGATTGTGCTCACAGCGACGTGGTAAATTACTCAATTAGATTAAATTCTAAATAAAAAAATCTAGCCTTTCTGATGAACAGGGATTTACGACGAAACGAGTCGCTTGGGCCTGTTCGTTTATCTTTTGTTATATTATAAATAAAAAAAAGAGTGTGTCAAGACACGCATTAATAAAAAAAAATAGGATGAGTATAATTTATAGTAGAGTTTATAATTTTGTGGATGAGTCTAGTATAATATTGAATAATTTGATTTAAGATCGTGAAATAAATCAGATATTTAAAAAAAGACACGCTTATAGAAAGCTTCCGTATGTCTAAGGCGATAAAGGTAACTTCAAAAGATTTTGTCCCATTACGGTCAAAATAATATTCCTAATGAGTTTTCCAAGAAGAAAATTCCAAGTCTCTACCTCTAATAGTTTGCTTATACTGTAGATCGTTTGGCATTGGTGTTGTGTGTGTGGTTTTATTTTAATAATTTAATATATTATATAATATACATTGCATCAGCATTCGCATACCTGCCTCTAAATGAACTACAATTTTCTTGCTCCTCCGTCCGCGCAATTTTTGTAAAATGGTACCAAAAGTTTTCGAAGAAAACTTATATAAGGATAATATGTAAATTATTGTTATGGTTTTATAGGTTTATTCTCTATATTGTCATTGTGCAAGAATAAAATATGGTTTTTTTTTCTTTTTATTTATAGAAGACGATAATTATATGTTTACATGCATGAAATTGAAATGCGCCAAAACAGCGATGACGGCGCGCGATATGTCGATGTCTGAGGGTCGCGTGCGGGAGAAGGTTGCGTAAACCCGCTTGTTGGAGCTCGCCACGTCTCTGCAGTACTGTAACAAAAGAATTTTATTAATTTTCAGGAACAATGACTTCTATATTATATATATATATAAACTCAATCATGCAGCGACGGGCCTGTTCCATATGGTTTTTAATCTGATTTGAGAAAATTGAGCGGAACCTATTCCAGTGTTACGGTTTTCAATATTCCGATACTTATAAATTATATTATAATTATTTCTTCTCAGTTTCCAGTGTCTTGTTTTATTAATTATTTAAATTTCCAACATCATTATTATTTTGCATATTGTGATAACATTGGATGGTGAATAACTGTTTTGATATTTGAACAGATTTTGAGGTATGATTGGATAACTTTTAAAAAATCATGTATTATAACATCTTTAACAATCCCTTTGAAGGCAAATAAAATAATGAATAAATTGTGTTTGTGATTTTAACTATTTTTTATATTGATCTATTTAGTGTTCAGTCACGTTTAGATACTAAAATTAAGAACAAAAGAATAAATCTAAATGAACAGACAATGCCGGAAATTTGGCGCAATAATTGCTACAAGTCTAAGACCGGATTGAACACAATTCAGAGAATGACCAAAAAGGAAAGAAATAATGAATAGAAACGAAACATAGGCAGAAAGAGAGAGAGAGAGAGAGAGGAAATGTTCTGCCAATCATCAAGCAGCATCTAAATCACTGATTCTCGACGAGTAATTTTTTATTTCCCTTTCGTTGTATTTCTCATACATGAAAATGATTGCGCATTCATTAGTTGTGCTGTATCAAATACAAGCATGGAAACGATAATGTATATTAAATAATAATAATCTATTCTCTTTCTAGATTAAATGAAAAGGATCACAAATGAAAATTTAATAATAAAATGTATAATGAACCTTACAAAGTCAAAGTAATGAGGAATTTAATATTTCCCGTGCCATTTTATAAATATCTGAAAGAAAATTTCCTCGATACTATGAAACGTTAGGTATTAAGTCCGTGGTACAAAGTTTGCTGAATATATTATCCGAATTATATTAAAATAATTAGGTGAGGAATCTTATGACAAAGATTGGAGCTTGCTGGTAAACTGCTTATCCTATTCAAAACCCTTTGCCACTAATTATAAAAGTGTCTTTTTCACATGTGTCTGGTTTACAAAGCCAAATCTGGTACTGGTGCGGCTTTATATGTCCTTTCTAATAATGAACTTATGATAGTTCTTGATAAGCTAAGGACTTTTAGTAGGTTGTACAAGGATTTTGCTGGTATACTCCTCGCTCCTACCTCTACCGAGTATAAGCTGGTTTTGTAACCGTTTTCGGTGTGCTCACTGGTTAGGTCCAAGTACTTGTTCGTTTTTATCAGGTGGTCTTGACGAATGTTGGTCTCCCATGGAACTGAAATAATATTCAGAATTATATTCTGTAGGTGAATTCACTATTAAACAGTTTATCAGCAGGTTTTCCTAAGCATTCTTACTCCTTTTTAATAATTTTACAAAATGATGTGATTGCATTTAAGTTTCAAGGTATTATTTTTATTCACAAATATAACAATACTAACTAGCGTTTTATTTTGTCGTAAAACTACGTAATCAAGTCACATCCAAAGTATAATTTTCAAGTAAAGCATGAGAGTTTAATTTTAACTGATACCGTTTTTAATTTCGTTGCCTTAAGAGGTAAATCTTAAATTTAATATCTGAGAAATCGCAAAAAGTATAATAGAGTTCTCCTCTCGGCGCTTTTAATTTTCTTTCGACTCCTGGATAAGCCCGGATTGTACGTTGTACAGCCACTACTAAAATAATCTTCTGATTATACTTACTATATCTTTCAAGTACCAATTTTCTGTTTAGCAACAGTCTTTATTACATTTCTCTTTTACCAAGGAAAATTAAATTATGTTTATAAATCTGCAAACACAAAAAGCATATTTTCATTCACCCACTTTACTACAACAAGATCGCCACGAAAGCACAGCTCTCCATTGATTTTTTAACACACTCAGGCTAAGTTTTTCAATCACTTTTGTCACTTAGGGTTATATTTGTCACTTGTTAAAGTGGCAAGAAAATTACTAGTTTTAGATAATATTTAAATAGACGATATCCAGTATTCTTTTAAATTTGCTTACTGTGTCCCACTGCTGGACAAAAGATTGCCCCTTCTCGATCCACTTTCCTCATTCTTGGGCCAATCTCAACCACAACTTCCCCGCAAAGACATCCAAATCGTCACGCCACCTCTTCCTCGGCCTGCCGCGTCGTCGGCGACCATTGGTGGGCATCCAGGAAATCGTCATATTGGCCCACTTTTGCGAGTCCATTCGAGACAAATGCCAATCCAAGTCCCATTTTAGCTTTGCTGACTTCTTCCTTTAATCCATTACTCAAATGCTGAATTATAGCCTATTAAATGAAGTACCTTCAGAACACAAAGAAATCACAATAGCCCAAAAAATCTTGAAATAAACCAAAATAGTTACAGTTAATTTTCATTATTTTAACCACTGGATCTAAATCAGAGGTTGGTAGGTATATAAGACCTTATTTATTCATTAGGTTTGGTAAATACTTTCGTAAATATTTGCCTTGCTTAAGGTTACCTGATATTTCCGCTTATAGCTCCTACTCTGGACACCGTATTTACGTTATGTACATTGATATCCTTTAATAGTGTATAACATGAAAGGACATATTTTGATCCGAAAACAATATTCTGAACGAAAAGCATTTTGAGCTTCAAAAGGTAGAAAAGGTGGACTAACATCCATAAGGTATCAAGTTTAATTTACAACAACCTAACAAAGGTTTTTCCCCTTTGCTGAATTAAATCGAGAATATTTGTCGCAAGGGGCTCGTGTAGATAAAAGCAAGGTGTAAATAAAAGCCTGGCTACAAATAGTTAAAAATTCTTAGTAAATTCATGAGTTTAAAATACTAAATTAATCTATAGGGCTAGCGAAGCAAGCTCTAACACTATTCCACGTCTTGAGCGCTTTTGGTACATTTTACTGATAAATTATGACGCCTATAAAGTTGTTGTTTAACATAGTGACTTAACTTCATATCTAGATGTGTTATCTGTTGAAAAAATAATGTAATGAAAAAATTATATGTGAAAACTTACGCGAGCCCTCAAAATGCGCAGCTTTTTGCAAGTAATATGTTACGTTTGAAAATGTAATTTCATATGAGTGCTATTGAAAATCATCGCGACGTTAATTGCAGTAATATAATTTACATCAAATTAATGATTGAATCAAACGTAGCCTCCGCTCATTAAGAAGATAATTGGAGAAAATGGGATTTCAGTACTTGTAAAGAAAAATTGCGTAAGAGACGCTATTTCTTTTTATTTATATGAACAATTTAAGAGCTAAAAAAGCTTAAGTTTAATAATAATAATATCTAGTCGCATTACTAATACTTGTTATGATCATTTATATTAATTATATCTTAGTAAAACTCTCTCGGGATGACGAATTTACCATTTAAATAGACTTAAATAAATAAAATAAATGAAGAATACACAAACGGAGAAATAAAATCGATTCTGCCTAAAGTTAATTTAAATAATGCACGTTCCTGGCAGTCCTCCAACTGCTTGTTAAGGAAATTAGGGTCTTACGGAGTCTTCCATAGTTTCTTGTTATGCACATTAGCTAGTTTGCTAGTTGCTTTGTATTGCTGCATACATTGCTCAATTATTTCCGTATATATATAGTTTCTTTAATCGCTTTATAAAAACTGATCGGGCTGGTTATTTTACTTTACGTAACGCCATATTGTACCATTTAGTAAAAAAGTTTTTTCTTTTCAATATCATATTAAAAACATGTCGTTTCTGTTCACTTAGGTAGGATTTTTATCAAACTTATTTTACTCTCTTAAATAGATAGACAGGGTTTAATAGAGAAGGTATAACTTCTAACATATCTGTATAAACGTAGGCTTGGATACTATCCTGTATTCTACAATTTTCCTGTTGTGTTTTCAGTGCTTCAATTTCTAAGAAGTGTGAAGAAGCTGCGACGTATTACGAACTGAGTCGAATTTGAAGAGGTGAAATTGATGGTCAGGATTCGCACGATTGATGCACATATCTGTCTCAAAAGACAGCATTCGCTTACGGCGAAATAATTTTTTTTCACCAATTCACTATGCCATTATTGTTCGATATATGTGATCTTTGAAATCGTCCAATGCACTCGTAGACACTAATCCTCAATGGGACATGTTTCATGTCATATGGCACTTATTAGTAGAAGGTATTTTAGTGTACGCTGAAAATTACTAATTACTGAAAACAATTTATAGACCGTTTATACTGGATAATTTATGTTGTTATATAATTTTTCTGCCATTAGTAATATTTTTTTTGTGAAATTATCTTCTAAGCTAAAACAATGTTAAAATATTGTGTACTGTATCATCTTTTAGTGTAATTATTATTGCCGTACTATTAAACGGAAAATAAAACGAATCACCAAAACTCACAATCACAAAATTATGCTCAGCTGATCAAATTATTTTTCTAAGTTGGATGTACCAATATTTTTGTTGAAATGGGACTCTTTCAAAGTCACGTCACTCGATTCAAAGTAAAATGCGTGATAAATAAAACACTTTTACAGATAGGAGTATGTAAATTCATCATGTCTGCATTTACTTAATACTTTACCCGGAAACATTGTTAACTTCATAAAAGGTGTAAATACGGCCGCACAGTGTGCAAGCGTCATACCTAGGGAGACCTTCAGTCTCCCTGGGTATGCGACATTCTTGTTTCAGCTAGCAAACGGTAAACACCTTTTGTGAAGTCATAGGCCTTACTTCTTTTTGTAAGAATTATTATTAAAAGAGTAACTACGAGTTTCTTGCTGGTTCTTATCGTGGCAACTTGTCCGAACAAATAAAAATAAGAGATAAATGAAATACATTTATTAAAAAGCGAAACTGACTTTTGATCTATTGGCTAATCCCAATAATATAGTTTATTGACTAATTTCTATTGGTTAATTTGTACCTAAATGCTGAAAAGCTAAAATTAAAAGCCTGGTATTCTTTTCTATATCTATCCATTGATGTACAATAAACAAAGCCTTATTAAGAAATGTTTCAAATCCCGAATGAATTAAACCAAAACTTAATAGACATAAATGTGTGAATTTACGCGATCCGCTCCCGTTTGCTTTCGAAGTAACCTCGTTACGAAAGCAATCCTTACATCAACACAATTCAGACAGAAATCCCGATTATGTTTGTTTAGTGCTGTATTTATATAATTTGACAGCGTCAGTCATATTCTTGGAACGAATTCTGTTGATTTACGAACGCACCACCCAGGCCGCGACACGAAAATAGACGCTTTATTAACCATTACTGGGAACGTTCTAATTTTTTACGCTTCTCATAATATGTTAATGGACTTATGATTATGTTATTCCTAAAATATGTTAAATTTTCTTTATTATATTTATGCCCGACTGAATGATTAATTCTGTTTGCTCTAGAATGCTGCGGACCCATAGAAAGAGGGTTGGGGAGTAAATCATGCAATCGCTCTGAGGCGCAAGAAAAACCCCATCGCTATTCATTTTCCACACGGAATATTATATCTAAGACTGAACTATTTAACGTTGAATGCTCCAAAACTTTGCCAGCTAGCTCTCTCTCTAGAATTTTGATTTTTTATATACAAACCGTCAAAGGCGAGTAGTTTTTGTTTTTTTGTGTATATTACAAGGGAAAACGAGCAGGCGGTTTACCTAAGTGACTACCGATGCCCTTAGACGTCTGCATCACTAGTAGGCTCGCAGATGCATTGCAGACATTTAAAGAGGGGTTTGAGCCACTCTCACAAACCGAACGGAACGCGACAACAAAACCATCACTGAACGTATTGCCGGCACTTCACGCCGTTCCTATGTGCGAAAGAGGTACTGGTACCCGAACGCGCTGGCCCAATTGGGCTGCAGACCAAAAGGACTGCAAGTGTGGCGCTACGATAAGCAGATAGGAGTCAAGGAAAGGATATATATGAAGGTAAATGAAAAGGAGAAACTATTGAGTAATATTTTCTCATCCGTTTATCAACTATCATTCTAACACGCTTATAAATGTTTAGAAGCTTTTATAAATGTTTAGAAGTTTTCGTATAAAAACATATTATCTGTAGTAAAACTCGACAGAGGCAGTTTCTTAGTCTTAAGACACGAGTGCAATACAATAATGGTTTCAGGATGCTGTTGAGATTACCGCGGTTTTGCTCCGCGTCTCAAATGTTTGCTGAAACACGAACCAATGACTTCTACGCTGTAATAAGGAATAAGATCTCATCCTTATTAACAAGATTGTGGCTAAGTTCCAACAGTATCCTGAAGATGTTTGCGAGTAACATGTACTCACCCGCACTCAACCATTTTGTCAGAGTGCTGGTGAGCAATAGAGAATAATAATGAATATCATTAATTAAATTAAATAATATCTAATTTACTAACATGGTTCTAAAATTTCTTTGTTCATTTTATTTACTAACACATGAACCATATGATGTCTGATTAATAAAGAAATTTGAATTCGAATTTGAATTAAATAGCTTATACGTTTTGAAAAAGAAGAAATGAGTAGACCCAAGATCTTTAAGAGCTCAGTGGGAAACGAACAAACTGCAATTAAGGAGCTAGTAATTGATAGAATCAGGCGTTACTTTGCGGAAATCCATGACATGCATGAGAAACTAAACTACTTTGCTTTAATCACTGATTTAATACGGATACAAAAAATTGCATCAAACACAACATATACCTTCCTTCCAAAAAAACCGTTACACGTTGGCTTAAATATTTATTTATATCCACACGTATTCGCCCCTAACGAGTAACAAAACAGCGCCTCTTTAATCTGTAAAGCCGCCGAAATAAATTCGAGAGCCGATGATTAACCGCGCCTCCGCACGCCGCTTTATACATTTTTATTCATTTTATATTCATACCGACGTTTGCCGAATGTATTCATAGAGCTTCGAAGGGAGCGACTCTGTTTGCAATTTTTCAGCAATTTCTCCGAGCCAACGGTCGTGGTCACATTGCAGAAGCAGAGGCGAAAACCTAAAGGTCCGGTTCCAAGATATTAGGCCACAGCGCTACGGTGAGCAGTATACGACACCGGACTCATCTATATGTATAATTATACACAAGCAAAAGGTTCATGTAAAACGAAATTTCGAAAACTGGAGGAAGTACAAAGATTAATTTTGGGAAGGAAGTAGCTTATAGTTGGTAGACATCCGCAAAGAACGGATTTTTCGATAGGGCAATTAAAGGCAAGTTTAATTTTTAGCGAACGAAGTCGTGGAAAACTGCTAGAGATTGTTATAAGTGACGCCGAGAATGGTTTCTTGTTCTGTCACTGTTGACTACAGCAATGAAAGGCATTCGTGATATACTCCGTATGACGCCTATCGCAGCGCTGCGTGTTGCTATCGCAGCGCTGCGTGCTGCTATCGCGGAAACAGCCCTTAAACTACACACTTTTTTTATATTTTTTCGAAAATTTCTTTCAATTTATTTGAATTATTTTCTTTTTTTTTTTTTAATACTTGTAACGTAGTCAGTATGCTTAACAATTCCCATTATCTCTCCTAGTAAGCGATAAGTTATTGTCAGGAGTGAAAGCGACAATAGCTCAACGGGAACGGAGTTTGCGCTATATCCTTAAGGATTTCAATTCACTATCTCCACCGCCGAATTAATTTCTTCTATACTTGTCAAAGATCTCAACCTATACGAATTAATTTATTAAAAAGAATTTCGTATGTATTTAAGTCCGTCCACTCAATCACTTGGTGATGCTAAATTCATGTTTTAGTATTTTCTCTTCTTTTTATCAGGACATACTGACGTATTTAATTAACAGTCATTTAAACAAATAAAAAAATGCATTTTCGCTAACGCTCTCACTCTGAACTCGGGCGTTACATTTTTCCGCCCCTTTGCGTCTTCGCAGAGACATAGCTAAGGGCTGTTGAAGTTTTAATATTGGCAAGAAACAACTATTAAAATATACATCCATAGGGTAAGTACCCCTGTATGAAACGTACTGAACTGAACTGAATTCAGTTTTAAAGTTTTCAGCTTTAATTTGAATTGGATAAATATCATTTTCTTCCAAAGTTGTAAGGTTATCATTACTTACTACATAACCGATAATAAAGTACCCCTTTTCTGCTTACAACATAAGCAGTGCTGTAATGTTGTATGAAATTTTACTACGGCACTGTTTTTATTTTCGTGTAAATTTACCACAGAGGTTTAATAATGTCTCCCATTAAGTTTCATATAAAATGTTTGTACTGGATCATAAAGATATTGGCTGAAAATAAAAATCGACCGAATAAAACCGGAAAAAAACAATTGGCAACAATTCTTTTGTAAAACATTAATACTACATAGTTGGCATGAAAAGTTTTAAAAATGGACATAGACAGCGACGGCGCTGTGAATTTAACTCCAGAAATACATAGACAGCTGTAAATGAAATTATTAATAACCTTTTGCCGCAAAAGATATTTAAAAACTTATAAAAAAATTTATTAAGTGAAGAATCGAAAACGTGTAAAATCACTGTCTGAAAATGTGTTTTTTTTTAAATATTTCAGTGAGATGTCCAAAAAACTGAAACCGTCATCATTGTGGTCTATGTATTCTCTGATAAAAAGCGGAGTAGAGTAAAAGTGCCAATTTCATTTTTCGTAACTGCACATTTAATAATTTTAAGTTTTAATTGTTTGAGTAGAAAATGAATTAAACTTTGTTTTTATTAACTTGACTTTTTTTTGAGTAGGTATATTTTATAAATTCCGAAACACGGAGGAGGTCGGATATCAAATATAAACCAGTGCTAGAATGGGTCACCCATCTATCACCCGGTGGCAACCAGAGCAACTTAACTTAGCGATCCACTCAAATGCCGACCACTGATTAGGCCACGACCTCCTCAAAATGCTACTTGTTTTTAATACTACTTTAATTATTTCTCACTTGTCATGGATTTCTACAATTTCACATGTCACTCATACAATGCCACTTTTATCATCATTACATCAGGTTAATGACAACTAATTAACTTCAAAAACTCTTAGGAGTCAAGAATGTCTAAATTGTAACGTGCATTCATTGTATTAAATAAATTCACTGTTAACTATAAGAAGGTCAAAATAATTATATATATGGTAAGTGTAACGGAATTTCCTAGTTAATAAAAATTAAGATAAAATCAGATGATATAAAATGGCAGGTTTTTCTTGTTTATTTACAAAGGATACTGGCCAACCATCTTAGTGGCTAAAGCTCTGGGCCTGTTTAGCAGAAAACAAAGACTTATGATCTGCGGCAGTGAAACAAAATTTGTCTTTATTTTAAAATAATACATAACTAGCTGTGCCCACAACTTCGTCCGCATAAAATTAGGTAAAAAAAAATAGATTCAATTTTACCGTGACGATATATAGTCTATAGCCTTCCTCAATAAATGGAATATCTAACATTGAAAGAATTTTTCAAATCGGACCAGTAGTTCCTGAGATTAGCGCGTTCAAGAAAACGAATAAACAAATAAACTCTTCAACTTTATACATATATACATACATACATATACATATATACATATATACATACATACATGTATACATTAATAATTTGTAAAATTTTTGGTTACCCTACAACTAAATTTGTTCTACGAATGGCTGCGACAAGAACCTAACGGGTCGAACGTTAAATATATTTGCTGGTTTAAGTCACACATCTTTATTGATATGTTAAAAAATCTCTACATACGTTTCTTTTTATAATAAATTATCGCCAAAACTATTAATCATTTGTAAAAGTTTAATTCATTTTGCATTAAGTAGAACGCGAGCGCAATAACCTCGTATGTTGAAAGAAGATATCCTGTTTGCAGAGGTTCGTTTTGCACCGGGGAAATACCGAGAGAAAGTAAGTGCAAGATAATAGCATTATGCCAGTAAGATACTGCAATGTGGCTAAAATTAATTTACTACACATTGCGGGCACTTAAAATTTTTAATTGTATTTTAGCAAAAGCTCATACAAGCTATCATCAGAATTTGATTATAAACAGCAAATATACATAAAGATAAGAAAAAGTATTATAAACATATGCGTACTTAAAATTAGAACGTGTGAAATATAATGAGTTGACACCACAGGTCATAGAAACTATTTCTAGTTGGCACTAATGATTTTTCACACGTTGTATAGAAAAGTAATCGCGTTGATGTCTTTCGTATGGAGTATTACCACAAGGCGCGAGAGGTTGCAATAGTGCGAGTTCATAAAATGATTAGTCACGATAATATTACCTAGTTTAATTTTTGGTTGTCATTTATGTGTATTTTAAGTAATATTTGGCAAATAGCGAAATATATCATATGGTAATACAAGCAAGCGATGTGGCAATAGCGTGTCTGACTCACAAATTGAGCTATGTTCTTTACGATGACTATTAAAATCGAAGTCTATGATGATATTTAATTTCATAACTCTCAGTGTTGCTTCGTAAACGTTTCAAAACTCGGATGAATGGGTAAAACCTGAATCACTAATAATTTCCGTAAAGCACCTGCAACAACAGAATTAAGACAGCACATATTGTGATTGCTGCACAAAATACTTATAAGGTTTATTACAATTTGAGCGCATTATTTTGCGATTAGATAAAATATGAACCTTACCTACATAAATAAACAGACATAAATAAGAGACGAGTATACTTAAAAATACGTGTTTGTGTTGTATATAGCTGTGTGAATGTATAAAGTACTTCTACAATACACAAAACAATACAAAAATTAAGTACCTATTTTTATTACATAATTATAACATGAATTGAGTACCAAGTACCCTCCTTAGTCCTTAAGTATTTTAAGAGTCACAGAACTGCATCCTTATGGATTTAAGACTGCCCTTTTTATTGCTATTTAATTTATTTTAAGCTATTGTTAATTTCAGACCTTCTGGGTTTTAAATTAATTTAAATTAAACTAGTAGCCTAATCCAATACAGGTTTGGTTGAGTATTGTCTGTTTAAATTATATTTTCATTTTAATTTAAAAGAGTAAATTAGGTTCGAATATGGAATGTGTTTGAAAATGGAATTAGTTCTATCTTATTTAAAAATATATTTTGTTTTTTACGTAACCCAATCGTTCAGTTCGCTTTGAGAAAGTAGAGTACAAAATGTATTTTATTTTTATATATTCATAACGATAGAATAAACTATAGAAATGCTAATAACTTTAATATACCCATAGGACAATACATTTGCGAGCCTTCTGGTGGTGCAGATAGCCATGGGCGTCGGTAGTCACTTAGGTTATCCGCCTGCCCGTTTTCCCCTTGTAATGTACATTAATAACCAACCAAAAGTTTGAATAAGAATTAAAACAAGATAAATTTCAAGACGAATGGCCCGTTGGCGCAGTGGGCAGTGACCCTGCATTCCGCTCTTGGGGTTCGATTCCCGCCTCGATTCTGGGTGCATTACCTATATGTATGTATTTATATATTTTGAAAAAAAGGTATATATTTATAACCTATAACACAGGCATTAAGTTGCCTACCTTAGGAACAGACGTCCTTATGTCATACAGTCCTGTATATATTTATTTATCATTATTATTTATTTAATATTGTATCAAATTTCATGGCGACGACACCACGCTACTAGATGCTCTGAACTGCTGCATAACATTTTTCACATCAAAACTAATCAAAACGGCAGCAGAATTAATCCATTTAATATTTTATTATTTGACTCTTATGAAACTTGGAGATAAAGTTTAATCACAGGTAAGGGCGAATTATGTCTGTAGGAATTGCCACTTGAGCTTGAAAAATATGTATTAACCGTCAGTTCTCGGTATTAGCAATTTACGTTAAATACGATAGTAGAGCCTGTCTAGTAAAATAATCATTATTTTTAATGTGTCGGTTCAATCGGAAAGAATTATTGCTACTTCACGCAATTTAAGCCATTTAAGAGTTAAACATTTCAATTATTTTATGCTTAAACGATAGAAACTTCTAAATGTTTTTTTACTTTGCAATTATAAGCCGATAAAACATTATAAATTTATCTTAAATATGACAGGAGAGCTAGGCTAATAAAATAAACATAAATTTTAATGTGTCGGTTCAATCGGTAGGAATTATTGCTACTTCCCGCTTTAAAAGGTTTAAATTTAAGCCATTTTAGTGTTAAACATTTCGATTATTAATGCTTGAACGATAAAAACTTCAAAATGTTTTATTACTTTTGCAATTATGAGTAGATAAAACGTTATATCTTTTAAACTCACTTTCGAAATGTTATATCCACAGGTTCTATCGGAGAGCAATGTTTTGGAACTCCTATGACTTGTAGGACTTTAAATAAAACAGCGTATTCGTTTCTAAAAGACCGGCAACGCATCTGCGACCCATTTTTAATAATTCCTATATTTTGTTTGGAAAAACTACACGTTTTTGTGTTTTTATATTAGTATTTACAAATTTAGGAGGCTGCCTCCGTGGCGCATTTTATTTTACACGCACAATGGTCACCATACGGTGACTAAATGCGGAAAACGCAGCCCGCGAAGAAGAAGAAGAAGGCGCATTTTATTACTGGTCATTAAAACCTTTTTGGTGGACACAGAAAAAAAAGTTATAAGATACTGACGTTGTCATCATTGCTAGTCTTTTCCTTCGCTAATAAAAAGATTTACTACGTATCTTATTTAATTAATATTGTAAATACATTTATTTCGCATTAAATATGATACCTTGCTAATTGTGGTGGTTTTTTAATTGTACATTAGCAATCTCCAATCTTCTATTCATACTATTGCAATACTGAATACTGATAATACTTGCCGTAATTTATCTCAAACGTAGCTAAGTCTATGGAGTTTTAACGAAAAAAGAAAGAAAATTCCAAGGAGTAATGCCTTTTGTAAAAACGTTACCATAAATCTTTGACTTGGCACTTCTCCCATATATATGCTCAGAGCGTATCAATTCAAATTCTGTTCATTGAATAAGTTTGAATCGGAAGTTTTCTCGAATAAAAATGGTTCTCTTTGCAAATGTATGGGAAATGTGACAGAAACGATTTTGTCTATGCTTTAAGGTACTGCAGACCTCAGTATCGGTATTCATTTCAATTTTATACTTCCACGCGTTCTTGGGGAAAAGAGCATTGAAAGACATAAAGAAGGGTGATAAAGTGATCTTATAATTGTTCTTTTTTTTTTTTTGCTGGTAAGGAACTCTAAAAAAGGTACTTATTTTTTTTGCCAAATTAACTGTTACTTAACACAATTTTGACAAAAAAAAACCCAACTTTTAATTGTCAAGTAGATCATATGGGAGAACACGGATTGCGCCAGTTTTCAAATCAAAATCATTAAAATCGGTTCACTCAGTCGAAGAAAGTTCTGAAGAAACAAACATTAAAAATATATAGGCAAGTTAATCAAGCAACCTCTTTCTTTTATGAAATCCGTTAAAAAGAGTTGAATATACGTAAAATTACTAAGATGTTAGCAGCTTATTCTTGGAATACTTAGACCAGAATACGCGTACCTCACATAACGTTAGATAACGTGGTTACGCGCCATTAGCAGAGATTCTCCGTCCCATTCTGCCGCGAATTCACGAACCATAAAAGCAGAAATTTCATTACGAGAATTGTTTTCTTGAATAGGTGACATATCTTTACTTATCTCAGGCCTTAAATATAAAATCCACAGTGTGTGTGTGTATTCATGCTCCTAAAATATAACTTAGCAGATTCTACTTAGACTTTTTTATACTTTTTCTTAAATAACCTAATAGGTGGCCACCTAAATGCGTGATTATATTCTTGATCTGTTTTGATAATTTTGCAGTTTACTCTCATCTGCGACCATACTCATAGTGCAGTATTACAGGCTTTTTTGATACTTGTCTTTTAAAAGGCTTCATTTTATCAAACAAACTCAAACATGGTAAAAAAGCAAATTAAAGACAACGATTTCGTGGTAAATAATGAAAGCAACGGCAGACATAAACAAAAGCCTCTCATTTGCCTCCGAAGGCCGTAACGACGAGGTATTTTCATAAATCTCAGCTTAGTTGGAGGTGTCGGCAGATATTCCACAGACGGGTGAGTTTTTTTACTGTATTCCCTGTATGTAAAATATTTTTTCACAAGGGCAAAACGATTAACCAGATTAAAATTCATATTGGCCTGTACAAGCTAGTTTAAGCTAAAAAACGATGATAAGGTCACGTCGCCACGGAATATGTCACCACGCATGTGTATTCTCTTCCCTCTTAGTTCATCAATTCCTTATCTCTTACAACGCACTGAATTCGTATACCTATAGTAGTGGCAACTACGCGTCATTACTTGTGTCCCTTCCATATCTATTTCCTTTCACAAGCTGTCCTTTTATCCGAATGATTTATACAAAATAATTTTAAATTTCACATCTACCAGACGTTTAGCCTCAAAGTATTGTTTTTCTGAAAAAAATTATTGAATCTGCAGCAAAAAAAATCTAGATTTCAGTAATGTTTAATCAAAACCGCATTTGAAGGCTAACGATCTATGAGCTAAGAACTATAGATAGAAACTAAGTTTGGCTGCAAACAGACGACCCAAGTTGTGAGTTTTGAAGGCTGCGCAACCTGGGCTTACATGACCAAATTATGTGTACTGAAGTTTGTGTCGTTTGTTGCTTTAGGAGCATTCCTGCTTTGTATAGGCACCTATCGTTTAGGATCTATTAAGCCCTTAATTATTATCACTATACAGTTAAAGTTAGTCTGTATCCAAACACAAAAGATGTGATGATTTTATTTATGTAACCAATTAACCATTATAATATACGTCCCTCTAGTTATATATTAATAATTGTTGAACTGTAACGGCGCGGTGGTTCGTTTGGTAACAAACTAATTATTCAATTAACGCCTTAGCCGAACAGTTCGATCTAACTCGAACTTCCACAAAGGAGCATCGCTAATTCAATTTCAGTGTTGGCAGACCACAAGAGGCCTGCGTTACTATGGCAACCGTCTCAGAACAACCAGTTTGCGTGTATGAAAGTACTACAAAACTTTGCGCAGCTACACAAAGTCCCCGACCACACTACATGATCATTCAAATGAAGCTATGTCTGACTCCGGCATTACATTATCATACTGGAATAGGAGAAAATTCTTTTCTCCCGCAAGATGACTCACTAGTAAAACGGAATTCCAGGATTTCCAGGAGGGATTTAAACGCAAATGTTTTCTGTCAGGTCTGCCCGAATAATTTTAATGGTATTATCTTATTTTTGCTAGTTTTACTGATCAAATGTACACGTCAGTATTTGGACACGTAAAAGTTGTTTCTATGTATAATCAACCAAGAAAGTGCTTTACCATTTTGGATGATAGCTCCCAGTTAAAGAAAATTTTGCTAAGGGTTTTTCTTAGAAATTAACGTAATGCATAACAAGCAAAAATAGGCCTTTCAACTAATTGACGTGCAAACGACATTCGACCTTAGCGTGGGAAACCAATTTCGTGGTCGATTATAGATATGATTTTTCCGGTTATTGTTATATGTTGAATGTCTGTCCGTCCGTTGTTCTAAGAGATATATATATATATATATATATATAATATGTATATTCAGTTAAAGATCGTAAATGCCCATATCGAGCAAGTTATGATATGCGACTGGCTCATTTCAAACTTAAAACGCTTGACAAACGTCGGAAAATTTCGGATCTACTAACATTATACAAAATAGTAAATCGATCTTCTTCAACACCTAGATTACCTAGGTATCCACTGAAGAAGTTTTTTGCATGCAGAGTATCTAGGACTAATTTAGGTACATACTCTCCATTAAACAAATTAATTTTGGCCTACAACGAAATAAATTCAGTTGATGTTGATATTTTTCATAACACATTAAATGTATTTAAGAAGAAAATAAATGTTCTTTTAACTTAAAAAACTCAACTTATCTTTTTTTTTTTAACTAAAGTAATTTTTGTTTCTGTATAAACAAATTTATGTCTACAGTTTGTGAAAGGTGTATGTGCCTGTAATGGTGTATTATATAGTTTTAAGTCCACTGAAAGGATTTGTAAAATTGTTTTTTAACTATACTGTTGGCATATCTATTATTAATAAATAAATAAATAAAAGATCAGTATTTATTGAACAATGTTCTTATTCCAAGAATGCGAGTAAGAAACAACAGTAAATTAAATTTGTAATTTCAAAACGGGCTCTTCGCCTTCTTTGTATTAATTAGGGTTGAGCGGGGTAAGTAACAGATGTTCGAAACCGATATCGAATGTTATATCTGTATAAAGTTATAAAGCGTATTTTGTAAGTAATCTTATTACTTTGGAATGAAACCGCTATTTGGTATAAGTGTTTAGTATAGTCATTGAGCATGGTTTTGGAAAGACAATTTTCATACTGGAATGTGCCACCAGTAGAACAATCACTTTACAAAACCATGTTTTCAAAAAAAACTTTGAGAGAGAAGAAACTTTGAGAGAGAGGAAAGATATGTTGCCAAATTGGAAAAGTCCAGATGTAACTCTGTTGAAAATAGATCGCAGGTCTTCCTTTATAGGCGTAAATCTGTCATCACGAGGCATTCCAGATTTATATTATATTAATAATTAGCTAAAATTTTTCATTGTTTACGGAAGGTAGTTCTCAAAATACGGGTTTTCCTAGTTTGAGGACTTCTGCAGCATTAATGTTGTTACTGAATTTTGCTTGAAAATTAAAAAAGCCAAAAACAGAAATCGCTGCAAACAATCTCCAACAAATTACTCTACGTCGTTCATATTGCATTGATAAATACTCCATTATTTTAAACTTTTATATCGCCGCTTTCAAATTATCCGACAATCACGCGAGCAATTTAAATACGAATGGAAATGCAGAGCAATAAATTTAATGACAACATCGCTAAGAATACGTCTATATCACACTTTTTAACTGTTTAAATACGTATTGCATACAAATATATAGGAGACAGGCTGCAATGGACCTTGCTAGCATGTTACAAAACCCAATTGGTTGAATTACTACTTGAATAATTCTAATTTTAATTAGAGATAGCGCCATGCTTGTAGCCGAATTGGGCCGGCGCGTCCGGGTACCAGTACCTCTTTCTCACATGGGGGTATGAAAGGTGGGAGCGAAGGTCGATATGCTCAACCACCGCAAAGGAAGATCTTCGTATCCGGGCCAGTTGGAGTTGGCCGGGGCGGCTGCGTCTCGCCGACAGTTGTTCGTCGGACGGTCTATATATAGTAATCGTATGTAGAAACTTCGCTAGCGTGAGTTAGTTTGTATGGAGATTTTCAGTGTTTGCACTGCGGTCGTTGTCATTCGTACAGCGCCATCTAGCTTGCTTTTGGTGTAACCTTTTTCCACTCGACATCATTGCCATCTTGTTATGGATCACTATTCCCTGTCACAATATCACGAGTAAACGGCTGGACCGATTTCGCTAATTCTTTTTTTGTTGTTTATTCTTGTTAGGAGAAGGTTATTAAGAAATTTACACAGAAAATTACAAAATTTAAGAATACTTTACTATAAATTCTCGCTCGTATTAAATTATTTCGGAAGGGGAACGGGAACCGAAACGGACCGGGAACGGGTAGGGTAATAGAATGTAGTAAATAGTAAGTAACTCAAATTTCGGGGCAGGGCAAAGTCTGCGGGGTCCGCTAGTAGATTAATAAAAAAACTTGATCAATTAAAAAATAAACATTTATTCAAATAAAAATTAACAAAAAATATAATCAAAGATAATTACATTGGAAGACAGTTTATAAATCTTATTAAAATAGTCAACATTATTAGAAAAATATATAAATGCTGCGTTACATCTTTCCTTACACAATATATTACATAGCGGCACAGTAAGAAAATAAATACGTATGGAATTTATTATTATCGTTTTTTTAAATACCCCAACGGCATCGCGATTTGAACCTGCTACCTTCCGGAATACAGTCTATCCCTTTTACCGTTGAGCTATTGAGGTTCTAGTTGATTTTTATCACTGCTGAGTGGGCATAGAGACTGCGGCCTTGGCGTGGGACACATCGCTTTGCCTCCAGAATGAGACGACAGTTTTTAATTCCGTAAAGAAATCAATTCCCTGTTTGCCACAGAAGTGGTTAGTTCCCAAATAGCTGCCGCGTGTTCCTGTGAACGAAAACATGGATAGCGGGACGGGGATAGGGACGTTCACACCCACTTGGCCCACGTCTATTTCGGAGGCAAACTTCCTTGCGGTGGCGCCATTTGTTGTGAATATGGCCGTGCCGTTACCGTAGGGATTCGAGTTGATCATTTGTATGGCGTCGTCTAAAGTGTCAACAAAGAGACAAACCAGGACCGGCCCAAATATCTCCTCCTTATAGCATTCCATGTTTGGTGTGACATCGGTGAGGATTGTGGGTGCAACAAAGTTGCCCTTTTCGAAGCCTTGAACTTTGACTCCGCGGCCATCGAGAGCGATCTTAGCGCCATCTTTGATACCTGATGAACGATTACAGATATCTCGTTAAGATATTATTTAAATTTAAAAATATTAAACCTTATTAAATTACTCTTTTAATTTAATTGACATTTAATAATTATTAATAATAATTATTGAAAAAAAAAAACGAATATCAGCAATTTATTTAGGTATGTCTAATGCTAAAATAATCTTTTGTTAGGAGTGGATGCGATAATAATCCAGCGGCGTCGGGAATTGAACCGGGTACCTTGCGGATTTCAATCCGTCCTTCTGCCGTTAAGCTATTGAAGGTCCAATAAAAAATAACTTTTTCTTCCAACTACGCAATAATGTTATCATCTTCCATTACATAACGGATAACAAAAGACGTTTTTTCTGCATAGAACCAAAACAGTGCAGTAATGTTGTGTTGAAATTAATGCAATGTTTTTTAATATGTATATAAATTTACCACAGAAGTTTAATCTCATCTTTTTTCAATCTCATATATATTTTGGCCAAATAAACGTTATTTATTTATTTAATCTCTCTCTTTAATTTCATATAAACAAAAAGATACTAGCTGAAAATAAAAATCGACTGAATAAATTCGAAAAAAATACCATTGTATATCTTTGAAAATATTTGATACTACATATTTATGAAGAAAAGTTTAAAAAATGGAAATAAACGATGTAGTTGAAAGAAAAGTATATAAGGCACGTTGCTGAAGTGAGAAATGCACTCGTGTTAATTTAGTTTTTTTTTGATAAGTATTGAGCCATTTTTTCTATTGAAAGGTTTCAGAAAGAAGTTTGTGTAATGTTTAGAAGTATAGTAAATATTTTTAGAAATATGTACTAGGAATAGTTGAGAATGCTCAACATTCCTGTTCAACTCCAACTATTCTTAAGGTTTATGCTAGAAGAGGAAAGGCCCATAGCCCTAAATGTAACGCGCATGTTTAGAAGAGACCTATTTAATTCTGCAATTCTATTATTTTTTGGTTTATGGGAAAGACTATAAAAAAGATTACATACCACATAGTATACATTTTAATATATTATGACAACAAATGCAAAATAAACAATTTTATTTATTAAACATTGCGCAAATCAAATTTAAGTTGTACAAGGCTCATATATACCAAAATAAATATCAGTATTTTAGTAAATGAAATAACAATTTTGGAGGAATTAACAAAGCAATTGAAATATTAGGTAATTTTAAATATCACTGCCAATAACAATTGTTGTATGGTTATATAAATATATCTTCTAGCCAACAAACTCGTTTTCCAACTTTTTAATTTTCAACGGGAGAATATTAACCATCTCCTGACACAAACTGTATTCTTCTTTCATCATATTCGCTGCTTCTTGATCACTTTTGCATATATCAACTACCGCTTGATATGAATCGAAACTCTTTTTAACGTGACTCAACTGCACATTTTTGTCTACAGCAATCCTTTTCATGCTATTCCGTCCGATAAAAGCGTATGCGCTAATAACTGGTCTTATAATATCAAATTCGAGTTTCAGTGGCAATTTTCCATTCTTATCCTTAACAGAATCTAGAAAATGGTCGTAATTCTCAATACTTTTTTCGCACAACATATTGATCTTCTTTAAAAGATGTGGTGTAGGTTTCTCGTTTGATTTGTTTAGTTTATCCAATTTGATGTTAAGGATGTCAGAGTACACATCGCCAAGTTCATACCATAACTGTCTGCAGTATTGGAGATAGTAAGTGGGATTAATTTCTTTGATTAAATCTTCTAACATATCAATTCTTCTCTTGAGCATTTTCGCCCGCCTTTCATCATCTTCTTCAAAGAATGCAAGGTAAGAATATGTCTGGGAACTATCTTGGATCAGAGAAATGTAATCAGATGCCAGAGAATCCAGCTTATAGTAGTCTTTGGCTATGTTTAACCAATTCTGGCAGCATAAAAACACTTCGCGTGCATCTTGGTAAGTTAATAGAAATTTATCGCCTACTTTACTCTCATATTTAGAAACATCAAAGTCAGGGAAAATTAACTTCTTGATATCAACACCACATATGATTTCCTTATCTTCTAACTTCAAATTAGACAGATCTGAAACAATAAATCTGTTTAATAAGATCTTTTACCTAGTATTATCCCAGTCAAGGACCAGGGTCCGCTTTAATTGCAGAAGATGCGGCTGTGGGGCGAGCTGAGATGACTGACTGCCATCTGACATCATCCTTGAAGCCCTTTAGATTTATTACCAAGAAAAAATAAAAAACTTCAACTATGTTATCATCGTGCCTAATTCTGGCTTTAAAAAACCTTCTTGAAGTTAAATGGATAGCTGTGTGGGTTAGAGTAAACGAGGAGGTATTAGGTGGGTTACGCGTTACGTAACGCATAACGGTTTTCCCTCCCATAAGTAGTTGTCACTTCAAAAACTTTAACTGACGATAAAGACGTATTGTAGAACTCGACTGATTAATTGCTTCAAATCTAGAGAAAAAACATAGTCATGGAACTCCTTTTCCCTTTTTTTATAATATATATTAGGGCAAACGAGCAGTCGGCTTTCACCCAAGTGACTACCGATGCCCATGGACAATTGCAACACCAGAGGGATCGCAGATGGCCTTTGAGAAATGAGTATGCTCTTTTCTTGAAGGTCTCTACATAGCGTTATCTCGGTCTAGTACGAGGTCCTGCTTAAATTGCAGAGGATGTGGCTGTGGGGCGAGTTAAGATGGCAACTGACGTCTTACGTCATCGCCCTAACCCTCACCTATCCTACCTCCTCCGTGTTCCGGAAGGCATGTAAAACAGTGGGTCTCAATTTTGGCACTCAGTTATATAGTCTTGTATCATGGAAATGATCATTCAAATGAAGCTATGTTTGGCTCCGGCATTAAGAAAACCAAATGTTTAGGATTTCTGCTGTATTGTCAGGTACATAAAATAAAATTTTCGTGAATCAGTTACATAATATTATTGCGCCACATTCTCCGACATTGTTGTAAAGAAAACAGTGTGTAAAACTTTTTTCTTTATTTTTAAGATATGTGCACAATTTAACAACTTATTTTAGTACTTTTGCGATATTGCACGAATAAGATTTTGTTTTCAGTTGTTCACACAAATGTCTAAGTTTTTGACCCCGAATTCCATCGGTAACTATAATGCCGGAGCCAGAAATAGCTTCATTTGATGGATCATTTCAATGATTATGTATTGTGACCGAGAACTTCGTAAATCAGTTAAGCGAATTTGTTAAATGAAACACAGGCTTGTTTTATATATTACATTTAATAAATACCTACTCCTATATTATTTTCTACTTAAAATAAGTACAATAATATTATATTTATATAAGATATGTACATATAGTTTACGTTTAACAACATGTGTTGCACAAAAAAAAAGCCATAAATAAATTACAAATTTATATGGGACGTATATGAACCTTAAGTAAATGCTGGCAATTAGCTGCTTCTCTTTTAATCAGAAGAGAATGGTAGATGAAGGAATGGAAGATGCAGGTGTCTTATGGGAATAAGATTATTAAATATAAACGTAGTTACTTCTGCTTCTATCTAGCGTTAACACGGTTTAGTACCAGGGCCCGCATATATTGCAGAGGATGTGGTTGTGGGGAGAGTTTAAATGACAGATTGCCATCTGTCATCTTTCCCGAAATCCCCACAATCTCACGACTAATGTCACTCAGTGACATAGACCGGGATCCACTGTTTTACGTGCCCTCCAGAACACGAAAGGCTCGGATATTTGTAAACCAGTGTCAGAATGGATCGACGATCTCTGTCACCCTACAACCTTACATGAAAATATAAACGTAGTTATGTACTATTAAACGTAAAAGTAGCAACTTTAATGGTTGGTACAGGTATGGACTGGAATCTTGACCTAAAATGACAGCATGCGCAGTAAACGTTGTTAGGTGCGGTCTGCAACCGCATGTCAACTGACCGCAGTAGTCGCGCGCAATTTTTAGTTATTAACAAAGGTAAAACAGTTTAAGCAACTAGAGATATTATTTTATTAAATAGTATTGTCAAATTGTTTCATTTAAGTATTCCTAACTAAAGATCTCGTTTTATACTATGTACAGATAAGATTTAAGTACTGTACCTGCGCGGACAGCTGTTATTTTAGCTCAAGATTCGTGCCGATACCGAAAAATACGTTTACTATAATAGTTTCACATATACATACTTCGGTGAATGACTCTTAGTTCCACTTATCATACAAAAAAGTTTTCCTGAATAACCGTCCTTATTAGATTTCAATGTGGTTATTATTCTAAATATTATTTTTATACATTTTTAATTAATAACTACTGTAGTCATAAAAAAAATATTGCACTATAAATTTCCTTATTCTAAACAACTATTTTCCAAACTATCTAAGATTGAATTCGAGGAATTATATACTGAAATATACTTTTAATTACTTAACACTATCAACCGCCACATAATTTACTTATTTAAAATAGTAACATTGAACTTTTTGAGTGCCTATGCAATGAACGGGTACCGATAAAAGTCCTTTAACGACACTACTCTCAGAGTTGCATAATATGTTTAACATACAAGGGACTTCCTTACAGTTTAACATTTCTCGATTTAATTGGGAAATGAAAATTACATATTTTTCACACTAACTTACTTAATTTTTTTTTCACAAATGTTACCCACAGAAAGCTGGGATTTAACTTATAAGTGTAAATGCTACATTACATACATACAATGCTATTCTTACCAATGCGTTTTTATATGTTCATTTAAATTACTTTCTAGAGGAAATTTCATCTGGCAAATTTCACAAGTGAATGGCATTTCACCAGTATGAGTTTTCATATGTGACTTAAATTTAATGCTGGATTTATATTTCTTCTGGCAAATAACACACTGGAATGGTTTTTCAGAAGAGTGAAACATCTTGAAGGCGACAAAACTATTCACTATTATTAAACAAACGAAACACGTCACACCTTTGCGATCATATTTATCATCAAATTTAGCCGCTACACACGTTACGATAAATCGTTGCTAAAAAAACTGTACAGTTATTATATCGTTGCGAAAAAACCGTACAGTTTCTTCGCAACAATTTATCGAAACGTGTGTAGCGGCTATTAAATACCAACGGCACAATGTTTACGAATATATGGAATCACTTACCAGTATTTATAACTTATACAATTAAAACATGGATAACAATTGGTCGTGTTACATTTCTATAGAAAAATATATTTTTTTTCTTTGAAGGTATTCTAAGAATACCGCAGACACGCCATTTATTCCAGTTTTTCCTGCATTTGCGAAAAACATATCCTAATAATGACTACGACTGAGGTCCAGTAGATTTAAGCTTTAAATTTTGCACCTATGAGCAATTAAGGCTTTAAATGCAAAATTTGTTTACATCGATAACGTATCCGCGTGAATAAAAAAAGTTAAGTAAAGCAACAGTGGTATTATACAAAACACTGCTATTTAATTGTGTACTTTTAAAGTAAATAAGTAATAAAATTAATTTAAATTTCAATCTCACATCATTACCTTCTATAGCCATCATCGATTTTATTGGGGAAACACCAGAAAAACGGCGAGGACATATTGTTCGACACAAAATTGATCACATCACCAAATTCTTATCTACAGACTGTTTACTGATAAACACGATTATTTTTTTATTTTTAATCTACAATACAAAACGCGAGCGCACGTTTACACAGCACCGTTTACAGTGACATTGAAGAGCTGGAAAGGCCGTTGAATTACCGAACACAGTAACAAAAAATCAAGTGTTAGGTGCAAAAACCGGCTTTCACGTGAAGGGTTCCGTAGACGTATCTATTATTCCTAACATTTTTATTGAAATTTTTTTGTTGCTTATGCTTATTTTTATCGCGTTATATTTACGAACTGAAAGCCTTGAGATATTTTTTACAAGTTAAACTTCTCTCGTGTAAAACAGTTATATTTACGTAAGTTAGTCTGCTGGAATATCAATATGAAATAAAAGTTAAACTTAACTTATTAGATACAATATTTTGTAACACCGTGTGAAGCCGCGTGCTTCAGTTAGTTAAGAATGTAGATAAATACATTCTCGGAAAGAGACTAGTTCAAGCTCAATTCTAAATAAATAATATAAAAATTGAATTTGAATTTCATACAGGTTTCATTGCTTCTAGCGCGATTCCGGTTTTGCAAACAGGCATAATTAACAATTCAAGGTTCTAGTTTTAATAATTACTTTATATTTAGTTCTTATGTATTCTCGTATAAAACGTTACACACATATTTGAATGTTTGTATATGTGCTAGAAAATAATACTTTTATCCTCCTATAACACGGTGCTTTTATAAAATATTATTTTATAATATTTAATATAATAATCGGCAGCGCATCTGCGGGGCTTCTGATGTTGCAGATAGCTATGGGCGTCGGTAGTCACTTAGGTTAACTGCTTGCACGCCTACACTTTTTTAATATGAAAAAAAAGAACGCAAGGCCATGTTTCTAAGCTACCTTAATTCTTGTGTTATATGCAACAGCCGAACGATACGAAATATTTTTTGTTTAATAGTTCAATACACATAAACCCAGACTCGAGAATCGAACCCACAACCCTCGGAACGGAATACAGGAGGGTCACTGCCAACTACGCCAACGGGCCAGTCAATTAAAAACTAATGAATCGATTAAGATGCGGCTTTCTTGTATGATAGCTGACGTGATCTAGATTGTTCTTAGCTGAAATTAATGAAAATTTGTTCAGGTGTGTCGAGGTCATTGACACTTTTTGTTAACTGCACAGTCCTTCGACTTACAAAAGGACGAGAAAATGAGAAAAAGATTGGTTGGTATTTGCACAGGACAGAGTGGGATGTAGGAAATTTGTGAAAACCTTTGCCCAGCTGTGGGACAAAATAGGAATGGCAAAGCGAAAGCGAAAAGGAAATGGAACGGAAACGAAACGGGAACGAGGACGCGAACGGGAACGGTGAATAATTTTATAGGAGAATAGAAAAAAATCGATTAATATATTTATTAAAAAATAAACTTAATATTAAATATGATACTAAAATAGTAATAATAATTAAAACCCATCGTTCCGAAACGTTATTGATTGTCATAAAAATGATAATATGTTTTTGATTTCGGTCGTAAATAAAAAGACAACGTAACCAATCGCCGGCTACGTATCCGCTCTATCAGAACCCGTGTTTAAAAAAGTATCATTTTGTTCTTCTATCTACAAAATTGTTATAAGAAAAACACTATTTTTTTAAACAGTTGAGGAAATTGTAGAAGCAAGAAGGATGATTTAAAAGCTTGGAATTAAGAAAAGCTAAAAGCATGGTATTTAATACTTTATCCTTTTAACACTTGAGTGTTAAAAATGAATTTTAATATCGTTAAGCGTCATAATTATTCGACAGCAGATAAATGTTAATAAAATGTAATAGCTTTAAAAAATCCAACGATCATCAACTTTATCTCCGACATGCGAGCGTAATACGGGAGTCTAGACGTAAGGTCGCCCCACGACCTTTCTCGCCATATATAGCTGGTCTTCGCAGCGCAAATGACACTACTTATATTTGTAAACTTTACGAATATTTATGATTAATTTACATGAGTTTCAACTTTATTCTAATTAAATAATTCTTCATATATATCTTTTTGTGAATGAAGTTGAAATTCACTACACTTGAAACGATTTATTACTTTTTAAAAGGTTAGGGACATTTTTTGATATGCGTTCACGTTCTTGCACGCTATTCGTATAGTCATGAAGCATCGTCTCTGTATGTGAGCCTCTAACGTCGATATTTTAGACGAACCAAATATAACTTTCCTTGCAATATAAAAATGATACTCCATTTGGTCTCTATATAATATTATAAATTCATAAAAATTGAGTCACACTCCCTTATTTAATGGACAATAAGATCACAGAAGTGGAGTTTGTGAAGTGGCGGCAATACTGTGACGTCAAGTGACGGTATCGTTGCTGCATTTCCTTCAGTTTGTGAGAGTTCTCTGTGTCCTAAGCAGATGCCCATGGGCGTCGGCAGTAGGCAGTCAGTAGGTGAACAGCCTGTCCATTTGTCTCTTGTAATATACCAAAATAGAATACACAGTTATAGAGTATCCAATAAAATGTAACGTTTATCATTTCTTTACAGCGCGGTTTTCCGTTTGATGAGGAAGAGGGTTCAGGCGCCTGGAGTCAGCTCGCGGCGCGTCACCCTGACATAGCGGCCAGGTTGCGACAGCACCCCGCCACGTGGGCTAGGAAGCGACGCCCCTCCAGCCAAGACGGCATTGACGGTACGTTTCTTTTGCTCAGCCAGTACAAATTGTTCCTCAATCATTAAAATTATATTGTTATTAGCATAGTATTTAGTGGTTTTCCGCGCAATTTTCTTAATTTTTCCATTCATAAAAACCTTCTCCCGACTAACAAAAATCAGCAGAATCGGTGCAGCACGCGTGATGCAGTGACCAAAGGAAATTGGGATTCATTTATATATATATAGATTACTAGCGGACCCGGTAGTCGTTATCCTGCTTAAACGTTTGGTTACTTCCTGTTTACTACATCCTATAGTATTATTCCCGCTTCCGTTGTTTTCACGGTTATTTTTTTACCTTTTTTTAGTTTCCTGTCAGCCTCCTCGTTCTAAGCTACCTCTCCACCAATTTTCAACCAAATCGGTTCTGCCATTCTTGAGTTATAAATAGTGTAAAACTACTTTCTTTTGTAGGTAGGTATAGATTAATGATAAAACATCGATACGAACTAAATTATTTTTACTAAAAAGAAAACCGACTACAAGAAACAACAAGGACTTAAAAACCAATAAATAATTGTTACTTTCTGGCGATTTAGTAGACCCTGACTTCAACTTCTGATCAGTGTCTACTAAATTGTATGAAAGTATACACAGTCACTTAAAATCAAATACTTATAATTTTTTTTATCATTGCAGATTCCGCTGATAGTTTTGGGGGAGGCTTTGATAGATTTCCCTTCGACGATATCCCGTCTGAATTCAGAGAACACTTTCCATCACATTGGAATCGAAGATTTGGTTCCAGGGACGAGCAGTATCAACAGCCACCCTCACCACAGCCACACTCCCCTCAACAACAGACGATAGCCACGCAGACTGAATACGACGCTGGGCCGTCACACGAAGAGGAGGCATTACCACAATACGGACTCAGAAATACTGTTGATCTAGGCCAGAAAAGTCCCGCAGATCCTAGTGTAGTGGATGCTGAGGGCCGATCACATAGGTCAATGTCAGCACCACCAGATCGTCGCACAGTAAATCAGAACTGCAACAAAATGAGTGGACAAAATCAGCAGGAACATCCACAGCAGCAGCCAGAGCAACCTTCAAATGTTAGACATATACCCATACACGTAGAGGGCCGTGATAAGCCGGTAATAAATACCTCTATTGATCATGGAACCCACTTTGCCGACACAAAACCCACGTATGTGCCCCCACCGCAACCACATATCGATCCAGATCAGTATTTTACAGATCACATGTCAGGATTTCCCTTCCGTAAGACTTCTGACAGAACTTACTTCAGGCAGCCCCGTCAACAGAGATCTCAGTCACCTAAACCTCAGACTTACCATGAGCAGACTGTTCCAAAACAGGAAACTCCGCCCAGGCCGCAACAGAAGCAGTCTGTGCCACAACAGAACCAGGCGCCGCCTCAACGCAAGCAAACTCCACCCCAACAAAAACAACCCTCACCCCAACAGTGGCAACCCCCTCCACAAGCGCCTTCCCCACAGCCGCCGCAACCAAACCGAGCTGCGTCACCGCAGCCCCCATCTAATAGCCCTGTTGAACAGATTTTCAAAATTCAATCAGATGTCCTTAAGCTTACGGAAGAAATTGAAAACTTCACTGGAACCAAAAAAGACAAAAAATATATATACCTAGACGAGATGCTAACTAGGAATCTTATTAAATTAGATAATATTGAAACTGAGGGCAAAGAGAATATAAGGCAGAGAAGAAAAGAAGTAATCGCGTGTATTCAAAAATTCATATCTGTATTAGAAGCCAAAGCTGAAAATAAGGCTCTTATCATGCCACAACAGCGAGATGTAGAAATGAATAATACTGAGAATGAAGAACCAGTCGACGAATCTCAAGCACTTCAAAATGGCGATGTAGAGATGAAAGAACCGGTAAAGGAGATTCAGAATGTTGCGACTCAAGAGGAGCAAGAACAAGTGCAAGAAAACTTGACCGCTCAGCCACAAGTACAAACAGAGACTGAAATTAAAGATGAACAAAAGCCAGAAGAAACGAAAGAAGAAAAAGCGCCAGAGGAAAGCAAAGAAATCGAGCAACCGCAAGTAGCCGATACACGACCCGAGGAAATTAAAGTCTCCGAGCCAATACCAGAAACTAAACCAGAGTCACAACCAGAAAATATTGAGAAGAAGAGCCCAAAAAAGACTGTTAAAAAACGAGACAAAAGCAAGGATAAGAAAAACGATGCAAACGAAATAAAAAAGGAGGAACTTGTTGATAAAAAAGAAGAGTTAGATGGAAATAAAGAGGAAAATAAAAACGTTAATGTAAATAAAATAGAAAATAAAGAAAATGTTGTAAATAAAGAAGTGGAAGATAAAAAAGAAAATGTAAATATAGATAATAAAGAAGAAAAAGTAGAAGTGATGCAAATTGATGCTAAAGGAGATTTGAATAAACCAGATTCGCAAGCAATGGAAATAGATGGTGCAACTAGTCAATAAATAAATTAAGTTTGCATTAGTGAATTGTTTGTAGAACCACGGTTAGAAGCCGCCGCACGAGGCCTAAAACCAGCCTTACTTTTTCTTCATGTTAATTCTTTGTGCTATCTAACACATGTATTGTTTATGTTTGTACACTAGTTTTCTATTATATTGCAACGTCGCATTAGAGATGCTGTTTTAGGATTTAAAATGGTCTCTTAATTAAAATCCTAATATTTAATTAATTTATTGTTTATCAGTACTTGATAACACATTTTTCTCAATAAAGTATAATATATCGCATGGTGTTTCCTTTTATTATCGCTGTTAAAGCATAAATAAACTGAGTCCTAATTAGATTACCACAAAATTTCATTGTTATGAGTGTGTAGGTTTTTATGTGACAAAGTCCTACACAGGCTTTTTAATATTTATTTTTCTGGGCTCGGACAGTAATATTAATGTAAAAGATTGATAAAAGTTTGACCGTATTTATTTTAAAACTTTTGAAATCTTTTATTTGAAAATTGCTGTATTATGGAAATCAGACTTGCGAATAAAATAGGAAAGTTTTATGAAAATAGGGAAGCCGTTTTCCGAAAAAAAAAAAAACTGTCGCCTGTCGTGAATGTAAGGCTTTTGAGTCGATTCAGTTGTACGCAAGTCTATATCCTAGGTCTAAAATGCACGCACCAAATAAAAAACTTAAAAAAAATAAACAACAATAATTCAAGTAATTTAATTCTTATTCTTAACATCACATTGCAGTCTTTACATATTCAACTAGTCATATTTAAACATAATGCGGATATAGCAATAACAATCACAATTTTAAAACAAGTATTTCACTGGCACTTAACAAATTTTGAAAGGAATGCAAACAAAAACAAAAGTAAGGGGATTGATCAGAGGAATATTAAGCCAAACCATGTTAGGTAGATAATAAATATTTACAGGTAGTAATAATTTCATTAAAAAACAATAAACATTGAATAAAATATTTATTACTATACAAAACTTAAAAATTCTCTTAATGTTTATTAATATTAACATGATGGATCAGAAAGTTTGGATATATGTAAAGATTTATAGACATGATATATGTATATGTCATGATGCTTTTAGCCATACATTGAAAATCAATCTTAATGGGTGTCCATATACTCCTGTTGAGAACAGATAAAATAGGAAATTTTGATCAAATGACTGAATATCATTCAGGAAGTTACTTGAATGTAGCCGTCCAGTAAAGAGTTCAAACAAATTTGATATTTAACACATTTATATTAACTTTATAGTTATAATCCTGAAGGCATATCTAACGTTTAGCTAAATCTTCTACACGTGTATTTATTTTAAGCTTTGTCATCATTTATTTGATAGTTACTGAATTATGAGAATAATGATCAAATCTTTCGAATACAATTTTTTTTATGAAAATAGAAAAAGCCGATTCAGTTGCGCGCAAGTATATATTCAGATTGAAATAGTCCCTCGAAAGCTAGGGTGACTTTACACATACATAAATATCTTCTTTCGTTTTGATCTACTTTATAATAAACACTACACTAACATAAAGCTGGAGATATTTATTTGAAAGCAGCACTTACTAGTAGTTTTCCTAGTATTTTATTTGCTTAAAATTCTAAACTGGAATTTCAACGTTGATCAATGTAATAATATATTTATATATGAAATTATTCCCTTACACAGCATAAAGCTTGTGCAAGAGTAGTTGTGACGATAGTCCAACATGTTAGAGGATTAAACCGAACACCACAAAGATTGATGAGTCTTAGGAACGATTATAGTCTTTTGTCTAGTTCTTTGACCTCCTATAAAAGCTATCGCATAAGTCTTTTTTTTATATTTTTAAACCTATTAAATATTATGGATTCAATTTTAAGATATAAAATTTATTTAATTAATTATTACAATTAGTATTAAGGACATATGAGCTACAAGCCGTGTTTATTACCGCCGCAAAGAACGCCGCGTGAAACTCGTCGGTGCCAGTCGCTGACTCAGCCGTAAAAACGCTCATTTTCAAGCAAACGCGATTAAAATCGCTTCTCCGTAAACGCATTAATCCAACGCCGTATGTTTGAAACTGTGCGAGCCGCACCACCACACACGACGCTCCTGAAGCCGATTGTGTTTCTTTATTGCTTGTTCCGCTCTCTCGCTTGCACGCTCGGCTCAGGCGGAACGTGACAGTTTTTAAAGCAGTGCAGCGAGCGTTCATCGATTTATAAGATAGTTATTATTATTATTTATTTATAAGAATTTTAATTCTTATAAATAAATAATAATAATAACTATCTTATAAATCGATGACAGAGAGAAGTGTCGCAGGCTATATGCGGCTCGTGAGACACGCGTTGCCGCACGTGTTAGATCATTCAGTCCATCCTTTCGGTTATTCATCATAATTTACATTACTTCGGACATTATTCATACCAAAGCTGTTGACATATTAGGACCATGGTTGTCTATTCCCATTCCTTCATAACCCTGTCCCAATCCTCGTCAGCGATGAAGGGCTTATCGATGCATGCGATCATGTGTTCCCCGCAGAATATGCACTCACTGGCTACAATGTCGTCTATCTCATTTTTGAGTACTTCCCTTAACGGCAAACCGCTTGACGTCACTGTGGATAATTCTATGTTGGAGAGCACGGCCAGTTGGCGCTGGAGATCTGCCAGTTTGTTGCGGCGGGCTGGTGCTGTCGAAAGATAAAGACTTTTGTTTATTTTATCCTTCTTACATATCTTATAGAGCCTCAATAGCTCAACGGTATAAGGTATGGACTGAATTCCGCAAGATACCCGGATCCAACCCTACCGCCGTTGGTGTATTTTCGCACCCACTCCTAATACAAGCTTTTTGTATAAGCCTAGTAGGAGAGGGAAAACGGAATATTAGACATTCCTAAAAAGTATTTCTAATATTTTTTTAAAATAAAAATAAGAATAAGATATCAGAACTGTGTACAACAGTGTGGGTTAGCTAAAAATAATTACGAGTTCAGGCTAGTTAACCCTAGTTCTATATATGTTACATAATTTACATAACATTCTATGATTAAATATTAGACACCACCCTATTTCCTATGTTAAAAACGTTCGTACAAATATTTATGAACCTTAATCATAATTTCCGTCTATTGTGCTTCACTGCCGATAATATTTATTCAAAGATCAAAGACTGAAATTATTAAACATTATCTGCTACCTGTGTATCCCTTCGCGTTGTACGAGTATTAAATATATTTTTTTGTGCGACTCACTAATATTTCATTTCAAGTTTAGAATTTTCCTTATAACATTAGCCATATTTTAAGTTATTACTTTAAAAAAACGGTAATACTGTTTTGGAATACCCGTAACCAACAGACAGACACGGAGAGACAATAACTGTAAAATTGTTTTCTTCTGTTATAGTAGTCAACAAGTGCATTTTGGGACAAACTTTTTTTTCTCCGTCTCCGAATAATATGCACAACCACGGGAAAGACACTGAATATTCAAGGTGTATCCTGGATATCTCTGTAAAATAACCTGTGCTGAGATATCCAGCATTCGATAATAAGATTTTCATTCAAGAAGATTTTTTTTAATTCAAAAATATGTATAATAGATGACTGCAATCATATTAGAAAGAATATCGTAGAGTTTATAGAATACGTCGTTCTTGCGATCCAAAAGTATGAGCGGATCGACTGTCCTCCTGTCAAGGCCTGAAGGACCTTGAAACAAAGAATCCTATTATGTTTCCGGAGTTTTTTTTATTTATTTCGCTCTTTATTCGAGTTAAGGAGGGTTATTTTTATTTAGTCAACACGACAAAACTTTTTGAAGTAGACTCCACCACATTGAATTATGTATACCTACTTATATTTGTTTTAAGCTTCCTGTACCTACTTGAAATGAAAATAGAAATGATCTTGAATACTTGATTGAATATATAAATTGGACAAAATTGAAATTAATTATCACCAACTATTGATCTTATAAAAAGTCACCAGGAATTGCACTCTTTCCCAGACGCGCCTAGAGATGTTAAATTGCCTTTCAAAGAATGCATTAAATGTCCGGATAAGATGGAGATACGGTAAAGATGGAGGAGCTAGTAGCTTAATTAGCAGCCGCCATTTAAACCGATCGCTATGTTAAGCAGTTTTTACCACGGCCGGATGATAGACTGGTGAAACATTCTAACACTGGGTTTTCAAATATCGGACCTCCTCTGTGTTTCGGAAGGTACGTAAACAGTGAGTCCCAATAAATGTCACAGAGTATACTAGTCGTGAAATTGTGGGGGTTTCGTGGATGTCGTCAGACGGCAATCGGTTAACTTAACGCGCCTCACAGAAACATTCTCTGCAATTTAAAAGCTTTCTGATACTGATCCCTAATAGGTAAGACGTTTAATGTCCCGATAATCATTTTAAATATTTGTTTGTCGCATATTATTCTATATTGTTATCAAGCAATTTCTGATTTTAGCTGTTTTCTTTTTATTTATCATAATAATGTGTCTTTGAACTTTGTCGCTGACCCACCTTATCATTCTGACGTGCTTCATCTTTGTACTGTATTTTAAAACAAAAATTGTAGAACGTTCAACTTATTTGCATTTTAACATTATATAATATGATAATACTCGTTAAAAAATATTTATTATTATTATAGTTAACTCAACTCTCACGCCCGGATACACAATAAATATATATATGCAGTCAAAGATAATATTAATAAATTTACTTAAATACATAAAATAAATAAACTTAAATATACGCTACATAGATACATAAATGTACCGGGGGAGGATTAATCCCGGCACTTTGAAAATATTCGTGCTGGGCATACATCGGACCCTCCATAGTGTCAACGCGGGTTGCATTAGCATTGATTAACAGCGTGACACGATAAAGACTTGCCTCATGCGGGCCCAGCACGAATATTTTTGTCCGATTCTTCGAATTCGAAATGTTCGTACTAGGGCCCCAGGAATGGGGTCGGGTTCGACCTAATTGGTCTTTTTTGACGCTATACTGTAATCATTAAACTATTGAGACTTCAGAATAAATTCTATATTTAATTACAAGAGCAATTTTTCATAGTCGCTCTACCTTATTCACTCTTATAACAACATCATCAAGAATGTATTAAATATATATCTTTAGCAAACAACCTTTATTACCCTGTGGTATAACCCGCAGCTACTCTGTGCTTCCGGTTCCTGAATGCGAAAACTAGAAGGTGATTGTCGTAAAGTTTATGTTGATATTATTTTATTATGACATTATCTTTGGTCCCCTAACACGAAATTAAAAAAAAATGCGGGATCTAAAATGATGAAATGAGATAGTTTATAGTTATTTCCGCCGAGAACTGATTTTTTCGATAGACCTAGATGAAAGAGCAAGGCAAATTTAATTTTACGCGAACTAAGTCGTGGGAAACAGCTAGTATATACATACATAGAAATAAAATTAAGGTGTCCGGTGAATGTAAATGGCTTACATGTACAATCCTCGCTTGATGATGATTTACGATCGATTTTTTTTTACTTTATTTCCAAGTCTAATTTTTTGACATTGAATTTACACATATAGATTTTTGAATAACAATTAAGTCACTGTTTTAGTAATGCACAAGTATTATTGAATAAATATAAAAAGTTGACTACGGAAGCTTTTTTATATGAGGCAGATCGGAAGCTAATTTGCTACCTTCCTTATAAAAAACCGTACAAACCCTACAAGATCACTTGTAGAACTTGTCATTGACCTTGAGTAACCTTAGACGACCTTGGATCTATGTAAATCACAAAAATTACGCGTAGTAAAGTTGAGACATACGGTACACGCTTGACACACGGGGATTTCCGGTTGTCATGCCAAGAACTTAAAGATATCTCTATCTCTTACTTGCGACCTTGAGTCGAAGCCTAAATTAGGTATAATATATATATATATTTTAATTTCCGTATATTTGTGTCAGTGAATTTGAGACATAGTGAATATTGCGTCCAACATGAAAAAAATTTGACAAACTTTATCACAATGTCATAAAATACAAATAAAAGAAATTGTTTTGCCGGTTTATAACATCGAATTATGTATAAAGCGTAAAAATTGTATAAACATTGTCTTAATTTCCAAGTTTATCTTGATGAAATTGCACACTTAACGAGTAAATAACCGGTATTCGTCAGAATGATAAAAGTGTCGTTTTCATATTGTGTATAGTAATTTATTTTTAATCATGTGTAAAAGCAATTTATCTTATTTACAAAAACAAACTGAAAATTTGCATTGCATGATATCTTACTTTCTTTTAGCATTATACAATCCTTTTCAGGTCTTGGATGCTTTAATTTATCCTGATCCTTAGTTTTTTTTTAATCCAAGTGGTTAAAGATAGAGCTGCTTGGAATTGAGTCGCTCCAGGTTTGGACTAAATAGTTAACATGTAATGATATTGTATTGAATTCCTTTTTTGTATGAACTATTTTTAAAAGAGTGGCTAACGAGTTTCTTGCTGATTCTTCTCGTGGCCCGACATTTCCGAATCAGTTCAAAACTTAAATAAAATACATCTTTTGAATTTCAATTGAAGATTCTTAAACACTTCAGTCTACTGTTTGTTGTCCTTGACGTATTGAGGCTTTTTTGATCTAATTATCCTATATTGATTTCAAATAGTACGACCTATTGACGTAGACTTTGAAACCTACTCGTAGAGTTCTCAACCCGGATATACCCTTCTCTTCTAACCTGATATTAAACGGTCATAATAGAGTCAATAACATCAACAACAAAATCCTCGGTAGTTTATTGCTACAAGAATAACAACAACAATTATTATTTCCTATAATCCTCTCTTGCCTGGGTTGTCTGTAAGAGATCGCTTTAAGCGATAAGACCGCCCTTGCACAGAAGGGGGATGTGAGGTGCGTGTAAAATTGTATTCCTTCCCGCTTCATTTTTGTATGGCTTGAATATTGAATTTGATAGCGGTAAAAGTCTATGCCAAAATATTTTTTATACATGAAATTAATCGACAAGGAAAACGCTCGGGAAAATTTTAGTTTACAGAGATGTCGATATATTTCGAGACGATATATCATATGCTTAATAATTAAACTGACCTAACTCAAAAAAGACGATTTTTGAGAAATAGTAAAAAACGTTCTGCCATATACGATTTATTCCGCTTATAAATCGATAAAAACGACATTATAGTAATAAATTATGTGTTTTAATTATAGTAAATGAAGTGATGAATAGTATTGAAATGTTAATTAAATGATATTTTATTATTTGTTTGTATTTTTAAGAAAAACCTATTTTAGTTAAAATGACAAAAATAGCCCTATCTCTGTGTTGGATGCAAATTTCCAAATAATTCTTAGAGTGGCAGATATACGAAGCTGTGTGTATCATTAACTCACTTTAGACCTAAAACGTAATCGGTCAGTGTACGAAGCACGCAGTATGTCTATTTGATACCTCTTTTCGAGTGGATGCTGTATAAATTGAATAAAGGAACTTCATCTGTTTACTAAGGCCCCTCAGTGGTCTATAAACGAAAAAAAGTATTTGTTTTGCTCTGAACTAATTTTAACATAAAATAGAATAAAATTAATGTAATTTTATTTTATTTTTAATATTTAAAGCCATATGTCGTGCGGCTCTGTACCTCTTAAAGAGTGGAACTATTCTAATCGATAATTCAGTCAGTTTTTTCCTTATATTTTGCAGATAATGTTTCTTTAGAGGGTGTATTTCAGTCTTTATGTATCCGAAGACAGGTTAGATTGTTAAGTGATTCCGGATTACCATAACTGCTATTGGACCTTGGGAGTACCGTCCGTGACAGTACTATCCTCATCCTTTATTTCCTTTCCTCCTACCTTTATACCATCTATCTATTACACCGTCCCTTCTGTTATAAATTAAACTATGTATTTCTCAGTCCATCTTTTTATTCCGAATGACAACGTCATTCCATTCTTCTTATAATCATAAAGAAGTGTATGTCACCAGCCAGTACATTACACCTTCCTTGACTCCTATCTATTCATCTCATTAGAGGTAACGCCGCGCTTTCAACTCTTTTAGTCTGCAGCCGAATTGGGCTAGTGCGTTCGGATACAAGTACCTCTTACTCACATAAGATCGGCGTGAAATGTAGGCAATGCTGTCACGTCAAGTGATGGTATTTCTGTCGCCTTTTGTTCGGTCTGTGAGACCTCCCGGTATCCTAAATCCCTATTTAAAAGTCGACAACGCATCTGCGAGTTTTCTGGAGATGCAGATGTGTCGAGGCGTCGGTAGTCACTTACCGCCTGCTCTTTTGCCCCTTGTAACATAAACAAAGAGGAATGGCACTATTCCAAACGAGATACCGCACGGCAATTGAATTTATTAGGTTTCAAATAAATTTCCGATTCATTAAACTCATAAGTGCGGGCTGCGGCGTACTGTAGTGAATGCGGTTACAGCTAAATGCGGTTTTATCTAAATAATTCTATTCTAGTATATTTTCTACTAGCTAATACCCGCGACTTCACTCGCGTGAATTCAGTGGTTAAATTATCTCTTGATTGTTTTGTACGGAACCCTAACTTTTCTACTAAAAGTAAAGTACCCTATGCCTTGTAAAACATACCCGTGAAAGTTCCATCAAAAACTAACCAGCCGTTTCGGTAAATATTTTAATTGTGCGTACTTACATCAACAAAAAAAAACTTACCTACCTTTTACAAAAAGAAATATATAATAATAGGGTTCAATCGTCTGGAATTGCGCGTACATACATTTTTATTTAAATAGACTAGCGGACCCGGCAGACCATGTTCTGCCTCTTATTATTTACTTCTATTATCCTATATCATCCCCGTTTCCGTTGCCGTTCTCATTCCCGTTCCCGCTCCTGTTGCTGTTCCCGTTCCCTATCCCGTTCCCTATCCCGTTCCCGTTCCCGTCCCCGTAACTCCAAATTGACTCTACATTTTTATTATAAAACGTGTTTTATTTGTGGGGCGGTTGGGTACCCGTAACAGGCTTTCCTAAAAAAAAATAAAAACTCAGTCAGTACAGAACGTTCTGAGGTAGGTAACAAAAATTAAAAATAAATACTGTCGAATTTTGAAGTCACCTTCTTTTTTGAAGTCACTTCAAAATAAAACTATTTATGGATAGTAGTCACTCAGGTGAACAGCCTGCCTATCTGCCTGCTTGCTTTTTTTTATATAAAATGGAAAAAATCTTTTCGCAAAGGTTAACCTTTAGGCATTATTTTCGTCGGAGGCAAAGCAACTCAGGTGACCTTATTACGGCCACGTAATCTCACGGTTGATCGCCTAATTTTAGTGAGAACGCTAGTTGTAAAATAAAAATAGATTGGCCCTCTAAGCCTTTATCCCAGAGGTCCTTTGATACCTGATTGAATTTCGATTGCGGCGATCTCATTCGCCGTTTCCCAAAGATTGGGAGTTTCCAGTATATTCGATGAAGGAAAACAGATTTTTATATCGTATTATGTAAAAGGGAACTCGTTTTCGTGTTAGTTTCATTTGTGTTTATTTTGTTTTAATATCTTTTAGCTGTTTGGAACTTCTAACGGTTTTTTAATCCTTTTAACAAAAGATAAAACATTGAAACGTTAACGGGACAAGTGCGTGTCAGACTCGCGCACTGTGGTTTCCGTTCCGACTAATTGTGTACGCTTAGAGGGTTGTTTAATTTTCGAACGGAGTGATAATTTAGAAGGATTCATTTCTTCCTATCAAGGTACGGAACCTTTAAAAAACCCCAAGTAGGCGGAACAGCAACCCAAACTGTATGAAATGTCTTCTCCTAATCCGTGCAATTTAGAGTAGTATTGAGTACGACCTACTAGAGGAGGTCGTAACCTAATCAGTGGCCGGCATTTGAGCTGATCGCTAGGTTGAGTAGTTCTTACCGCGGCCTGGTGATAGATGGGTGATCTATTCTAAAACTGGTTTTCTAATATCCGACCTCATTCGTATTTCGGAAGGTAAGTAAAACAGTGGGGCCCGGTCAATGTCACTGAATGAGATTATAGAGGTCGTGGAGATTCCGGAGATAACTGCAGAGGGCAGTCGGTCATGTTATCGCTAATTCAGGCTAAGTTGCTGCTATTACGAAGATACCTGCCTTGACTACAGTCTTAGTGCTATAAAAAACTTATATATACAACTAGCCACCCGCCCTGGCTTTGCACGGGTGCAATTCAAATATATTATAAATTTCCCAAAACAAAGAGTAGTCTAAAATAGCGCTCAGGGATACTAAACCTTTCTAACAATAAAATATATTTCAAAATCGGATCAGTGGAACGGGAAAAAACCCGGAACTCGAAAACTTTACCACTTTATAATATTAATATGGATATAGTATTATATAAAATAAATTCAGATATAACCCAGTTCAAATTTTGGTTTGCTGCAGTGAACAGAGAAGTTACAAACTACCATCACGCGCGGTTATTAAAAGTTTTGTTCGGTCAAAAAACGTCAAATTTACCGCACGAAAACAATTCGGGAGTTCCATAAAATTTCAAGCTAATTGTAGTATATTACAGAACTTTGTGATTTTATTTGTGTTTATTCTGTTTTATATATTCCAACTAGCTTTGTCCGCGATTTTGTCCACGTAATATTAGGTAAAAAAAAAATTCAATTTTATTGTAATGATATACACCCAACAGCCTTCCACAATGTGGCTGTCTAACGCTGAAATAATTTTTCAAACCGGACCACTAGTTCCTGAGACTAGCGCGTTGAAGCAAACTAACAAACTCTTCAGCTTTATATATCAGTAGTATAGATTCAATTGAGGAGGTCGTGGCCTAATCAGAGGTCGGCATTTGAGTCGATCGCTAGGTTAAGTTGATCTTGCTGCGACCGGGTGATAGACGGGTGACCCATTCAAGCACTGGTTTATATTTGATATCCGACCTCATACGTGATTCGGAAGGCACCTAAAACGATGGGACCCGATTGATGTCACTCGTAAGGTTGTATAAATCGTGGGGGTTCCGAGGATGACGTCAGATGGCAATCGGTCATCTTAACTCGCCCCACAGCCACATCCTCTACAATAGAGACTTGAAATTTTCCATGTTGATAGAACATGCTAAAAACTCATTAGGAAAATTATTTTGAAGTTATTTAACAAACACGTTTAAAGCGTATCAGATACGGAACCCTTCTATATAAGCGTGTCTTGATTTGCTCTTTGCCATTTTATTTATTGTATATAGTACCCTTAAATCAATCTTTACAGTATTTAATACTCAGTAGTAAGATTTTTTGTTTATTTACAACAAATAAAAATAATTAGTAGTATTTATAAAAGTTCCACATACTTAGTCTTCTTTATAATACAAAATTTTATCCAAGTCGGTCTAGGAGGAATAGGGTAATAAAGGCAGTAAATTTTTATATACATTATATAACCACTGGACCGATTTTAATATATTTTTATATATTTGTGAGTATATCCCAAAGGGTTCGTACATGCTTTTGAGAAAACCCGGTTGATGGCGCTACTGTCGGTATGTCACCTAAATTAAATGTTTTCTAGTTATAACTAAAAAATGGCTGGGCCTGTTGAACTCCTGTGTTTTGTGTTTTATTCGCAAAATATTTAGGAAGTTTAAGGAAAAAAAAGAAACAAATACTCATAAGAATATTTAAAAATACTAAAAAATGCAGAGTTGGTCGCAACTTCACAATTCTTCCAATAGATGGCGTTCAAACTGGACCTTTCACCTGACCGTAATTCGGTCAATACGACGTCTGCCGGTTCCGCTAGTAAAATATAAAGTTTAACAGACCATAAGTGCTCTGAATTAAACTCGGGTTAATTTCCAACTGTCTTTGTTTTATTTACCTTGACGTTGACAGCCACTGACATAGACATTGACGTATAGACAATAAACTAAACATCACTACTATAATGCCGGAGCTAGACATAGCTGAAAGTGTTTGTACATTTTTGTCCTTGAAGACTACAAAGTTCACAAAGTCCCCGGCCACACTACAACATTGAAATGATCGTTCAAATGAAGCTATGTCTGGCTCCGGCATAAGAAATATTCGCATTCTCCAGTTATTAAATTAAATGGAATCACTTCTAGATATTCTTTATCACTTTTAAGGCCGAGAGGCAGACAAAGCGAGGTATTTGATGACGTGTCAGCACATAAAGTCGACAGACAGACAAATAACTCGCAAAATATCCATTACCCCACACACACAGAGACGCACAATAGATGTCATTCTTCGGGCCTCTATCTTTCGTCTTCCTAATAATGTATGAATAAGGGACAAAGGTCGGGCCTTCTTTGTGAGCCGTATTATATACTGTAGTGCTGATATTGTGTAAGGTTTTTGCCCATTGTAATTTTGCATCTGGGCGTAATCACATGATTTTTATTAACCAACTAGTCCATGTCAGCTACTTTATCAACACATGTATACTATACAAATAAATACAATTGAAGGTTTTGTTTGTAAGGGGTCATCCGTAAATTACGTCACACTTTAAACGGGGAGAAGGGGGTCACTGAAATGTGACATTGTGTGACAACGGATAGGGGGTTCCAAAGGCTTTGTAACGTCACTTGTCAAAATTTTCACACATAAAAAATTGAGTAAGGGATCACAATAAGGGAAATAAATAAAAGAAAACGGCTTTTTCAATTATAAAAAATTGAAACTGCTTTTTTCTTCCACACCAAGGGGGATGGGGTATAGAAGATGTGACAATTGCGTGAGGAGGGAGTCGAAAATTGTAAAATTCGTGTGATGTAATTAATGGATGACCCCCTAACGTTGAAATTATTTTATTTACTAATTGCATTTTTCAGAACTATTTTTAAAATAATGGCCAACGAGTTTCTTGCTGGTTCTTCTCGTGGCTCTACTCTTCCGAATAAGTGGTGGCTTTTAAAATAATTGACGATTTAAAATAGCTTCTAAATATATACTTGAATGAAATGTCATTTAAATTCGTATATTGATATTTGTAGCAAAATCGCAAGTTAAAACATATTTGTCTGTATTTTTGTTCCGCGGAGTCTTCGAAACGGCTGGTCAGATTTCGACGGAACTTTCACTGGCAGATAGCTGATGTTATAAGGAGTAATATAATATATATTACTGTACGAAAAACAACTAGAGTTCCAAAATGAAACATAAATAATTTCATTATAAAATATTCCTTGCGGTATAATTTACTATCCGCTATATCATTGAAAAAATAAAAACTACTATTAATGCCGGGAGCCAGGCATAGCTTCATTTGAATGATCATTTCAACGATCATGTAGTGTGGTTGTTGAGGGTCAGCATCGGAGTCAGCTCTGACCCCTGGCCCGGCTCGAGCCTCTGGTTCAGTTTGCGCGCGTCGAAATCGAACTTTGTACTCGGCACTCGCGGACTGAACACCTGGTTCGCCGGACTCATCTGTAAGTAGCCTTCGTCATCTGGAATAATTTTTTATTTTTAACAACCCGTTTTCGACATTGTGTTGCCCGAATTTTTGTAACCCCAAATTCCGATCTTTAAAATTTGAAATTTGGAGGATAAAATTTTGTGATCATGTTATGTTGCCATACTTCCTAACTTTCTTTAAGAATCTCAAAGTGTTTGTACATTTTTGTCCTTGAAGACTACACAGCTCTACAAAACTTCGTGAAGCTACACAAAATCCCTGGCAACACTACATGATCATTGAAATGGTCATTCAAATAAAGCTATGTCTGGCTCCGGCATTACGGATGTCATCTATTTTAAGTCTTGCTCTTTTTAAGGCTAATATAACAACAGATACAAAATTCTAAACGGTTCGGCCATTCCGGAGTTTAAGCGAAACTAACGAATTGATTTAAATATATGGATTTAAATCGTACACGGGCCGTAACAGTATTTTATTATGTATTTTTTTGTGCAAAATTCTAGTTATAAAATATTTATTTCAATGGCAAAATAACATTTTTAAAAATAATTGAAAAATTATTCAATGTACAAAGAACCTAAAAGTAAAGATGTTAAAACTATCTAAAGAAACATTTTCTACTGTAATTTATACATATTCTTAAAACATAAATAAAACGGCATGCAACACAACACTGACCCTTTCCCGTGACCCCGTGTACGTACCTACAAAAATTAGGTAATCTAGCGATAATATTCTCTGGTTAGTGACAGCTAACATGCCTTCTCATTACATATCGTTACAATCGTACCGTGTGTCTGTGCGCGATCAGAATGGAGTACTTTCTGTGCCGTCTGACAAAAGGAAAATACGACAAATTGAAAAAAAAAATAGAATTTTTGGTCAAATTTGTAGTTTTTTATTGTTAATGCACAGAATACTACGTATAATAAATAACTAGCATTATTTAATAAAAGAAAAGTTAAGACTAATTTAAATATTATCAATGGTATGACACAAAAATTTTAGTCTTTACTTCTTGTGAAAAAAGATTTCATACAATGGTATTATTATTATTGAAATTTTGCAGTTTCATAGTGTTTATTCAAAAAGCTATAATACTGTAATCCCTCCTATAGCACAGTACACTTATAACGTTTTTAAATTATTCTCTACTATATAATATATTATGCGCATTAGGGTGTCGTAAAAGCTCGTTGTACGAAGATAATTGTATAACGCGTTTTCCTATAACGCGGAGTAAATCTACCGTGTTATAGGGGGATTACTACTAATTTAAAAGCGCTGGCGACCATTGCTTGAGTTTATACGCTTATTGTAAAGTTCTCAATTTTTTATATATATTTTATATTAAAAAATAAATAAGACTATACATTTATACGCCAATGAGTTTTTAGGAAGGGAAATAATTAACATTGTATGGCCGTGTGCCTCAGAATAAATTTCAATAGTATAGCATTAATAATATTAATATGGTCTATTTAAAATTATATCAGGATCATTGAACTCTGTAAATTAGGACACAAGTTATGAAGTATGTGAAAATGATTAACGTCGCTACAAATTCTTTTTTCACGTACACTTTTCAAAATCTGCCTTAAACCTAATGGACTCTACGGAAAATCATTGTTTTCCTTATATTTTTAGGTACAATGCTTTGACGTCCATACATTCTGGGACAAATTTTGGTTATTTCTTTTGTTGGTGTAAGTTAATGCGGTGCTATTAACTTACCGTGCTGTAATTGGGTGGGGGTGGAAGGAAAGGTTTTTAATCCCTGTCCAACAAACTAAGAGTATACTGTTCCATAATAAAACCTATCTGGACATATGTGTCACCCTGACCCCCGGCCGTTTGGACTCCCTGCCGGGGTGAATCCTCCGCCCGGTACATTTATGTATCTATGTAGCGTATATTTAAGTTTATTTAGTTTATGTACTTAAGTAAGTTTATTAATACTCTATTTGTCTGTTTATATATATTTATCATGTATCCGGGCCTGAGAGTTGAATTTATAAAAATAATAATATTAAATACATAATTTTACAAATTTTAGGTTTACAAGTATTCATAATCGTCGCCGTGCGAAGTATGATCTCAAGTATAGACGATGACAAGGAGGACTCTCTGTCGCAGCATCTTGCAGAAGATCGCGAATGTGTTCCGTTAAGTGTCATCATGAAAGAGGAGTGCTAGTTACTCGTACTGCCTGATTTTCATTTGATATTTTTAAAGCAAAGTGGAAAACCCAGGAGATATGTTTCTGCCACAGCAATGCCGAAATCAAATCTTAGCCCTCATTTGCACGGGAGTTAAACAAGCTTTACGTTACATCTCTGCGTTGGCGCTTTTTCAGCGTCATCGATACGAAAATTTACCGTATATGCATACACATAGCGTTGAAATTAGAAAATTGCTCGATAAAAAAGCGCCGCGTAATAAAAACGCAAAAACGCTGCCGTATGAACGTTAAAAAAGCTCTCGTGCGAATGCGGGCGTCTTGTCTCAATCGGGTACAACACATTTATGCTGCTTTTTGGTACATTTATTAAGAGAAGAGATCGCTTGGTGATTGATTTTTTGCCACCAATCTTCAGATTTAAAGCTATTTAAAGCTATTTACAAAATTTCAATTTGTACAACAAGATTGTAATATTTCAAAATTGATATTTTTACCGTCGTCTTAACTCTGCTTTGAATTCTTGTTGACCTCGAGTGAGACAAAAAGTTGAATCTTCTTGTCTCACTCGGGTATAGCACATTACTTCTAAGTACTAGATGTGGATATTTTGTGAAAATATCGTAATTTAGTATTGTTATCCCCCTATAACACAGTTGAGTGGTTCCGCGTAATAGGAAAAGGCGACGCGGGAGTATTTTCATACAACGCGCTTTGTAAGTCATCGAATGCCCGTAATATAATATTAAATACATTATATAATAATATTAATGCGTTATAAGGGTACCGTGTTATAGGGGGTTTGCAGTAATAACTTAATTTGAAAATATATAGTATAACAAACACAGTATTATCTAATAAAGTAAATTGTAAAGACGTTACCATTTTCAAGCCCTTTTCAATAGTTGTATATATATAATATGTAGTAATAAATATAAGGGAATACTTAATTTAAACAATCAATAAATTCAAATCATTTATTTAAAAAATCATATGTAATTTATGTATATTACGATATTAAAGAAACTCGAGCCACAATTTCCAGCAAATGTTAATAAATTATAATACTTTAAGATTAATAATAATGTAAGAAAACAATAAAAAATGCGCAGAAAAGTGTTTCAATGTATACTGTGTAAATAAAATGCATTAAAATTCCCTTAATGCATAAAAAAAATATCGCATGCTTAATCGCAAACTGACCTAACTCAAGAAAGCTGTTTTTTTGGAAAAAAATTATGACTTACTCCGCTTATAAAATCGATGAAAACGACATTAAAGTAACAAATTATGTTTTTTTTAATTTCAGTTAATGAATCGATGATTAATATTGTAATGAGAGTTTATTATTTGTTTGTCATTTTAACAAAAACCTATTTTAGTTAAAAATACAATAATAGCTGCATCAGTGTTGGATGGAGATTTCGAAATAATTGTTAGATTGGCTGATAGAGAACGCTGAAACGAAGGTGCCTGTACCATTAACTCACTTTAGACCTAAAACGTAATCAGTCAGTTTATGATTAAGTATGCGTATTCGTTATCGAAATAAAAACTTTCATTTTCTTTCAAAGCTTACAATAAAATAAAGAAACGAGAGACAAGTGAAGCCCAGAGCAGCAGCCAGTGTGTGATATATTTTTGTCAGTTATGCGTCAAATGTTATTTGGGCTGTACACGTTGCTTCCGATTTATTTTCAAACCGAAACTGCGAATGGTTCTTTAGCTTCAGTATCTCACTTCGCACTAAAAGCTTGAATCTTATAGCTAAATATTTCATCAACACACCGAGCTCTTCTTCTTCTTTTTCTCCCTAGCGTTATGCCACTGTAGTAACGTGGTCCGCTTAGATTTTGCAGGTGATGATGTGGTAACGCCACATTTCTCTTAAATTTTTATCATAGTTAATGATTTTAACATCATTTGGAAACAATAGATAACAGTTAGAGGTACTGATTGAAGTTAATGATTTCGTCTAACTATAAATCTTCTAAGTGCGAAATATTCTTTCGTATGATGAAAATCACTTTAAAACATTATTTTAGACTATCTATTGACGTAATAGATTTTTTATACGTTTAGATTGCAGAGGACGTGGCTATGGAGAATTTAAAATTACGGATTGCTCTCTGACGTCATCCCCGAAACCTCCACAATCTCTACAACCTCACGACTAATATCACTCAGTGACATTAATCGGGTCCCAATATTTTACGTGCCTTCCGAAAGACAGAGGAGGTGGGATAACAAATATAAACCAGTTTTAGAATGGGGTCACCCATCTAACAACCCGATCGTCGCAACAGCTACTTAACCTAGCGATTGACACAGATGCCGACAACTGATTAGGGCCCGACACCTCCAACAGGGCGAGCTGTAATGATAAAATAGCGAAAATGTATTATTTTATCCACATAATTAGGCTTAGTTTACACATTACAATACAATTAAAGAATATAGATCGGTTTGATGCGATGAGGGACCTTACAATCGCTTGGAATAATCGTTTGAAGTAAAGTGTATGACACACTCGATACTTTAAAATTCGTCATAAAAACATCCTGACTAAAAATGCTTACTTATATACACTTGTATGTAATAAAACTACGCTTAACAATAATAAGACTTACCTGATAGGATAGGATATATAAAAACTTACTATGTGTTCCTTTCCCCTGATTTGTATGTATCCGATACGACGCGAGATAGCGATGATGTCGAGTGGAAAGAATTACACCAATACTACAAGAAGATGGCGCTGTAAAGACGCTGATGGTGCTGTACGATATCCACTCACGCCAACAACATTTCTGCGCACTATTCATGTATTCTTATAGACCTTCCGATGAACAACTGTTGCCGAGGTGCGGCGGCCACGGGCAACTCCAGGACTGAAATCTTTCTTTGTGGCGTTGGAACATATCGACTGACGCTTCCTCCTAGTCATCCCTCGCCGAACACTTTCCACATTAGTATCTTCCACAGTAGTAAAGAAAATATTATCATAATATAGTTTATCTCCGTTAGAAAGCAATCCTGCATCATTCGAGAGATATGTGGAAATGTGTTTTCTAGCAATTTAAATACTATCTAGTGTGACAAGTGAGTAACAGTTTGCAACGGAGCATTACAAAACGATTCAATTGATACAATATCTATCGAATTTAGTTATTACCTGTTAGGTTAGGTTAACCTTTCCGAGACATTTTGCAATTATCCATTCACTTACACCTTCGTTGCATCATCAAAATGAGAGCAGCTTTTATCGGAATAATAATGCAGTAATGTTAAAAATTGTGCGTCTCTATGTCGTTATCGTATGATGGTCGACATCAATTAATCACATTCGCTAAAAGTATTTATGGTTATATTTTTATTTTATATCAGTATACAATTATCAACGAAAATGATCACATTACTAGCATTACATGCATGGTCATAATTAAAATGTTCTATTATCCTTTAAAAAAAATTTTAGCGTGATGATATATGTATAGCCTTCATCAATAAATGGGCTACCCAACACTGAAAGAATTCTTCAAATCGGACCAATAGTTCCTGAGATTAGCGCATGCAAGCATACAAAGAAACAAACTCTTCAGCTTTATATACATTAGTATAGAGTATAGATATGAAGAATTTTCAAAACACTATCGACGCATTGTTTCACAGCACTTGTATTATGTAGATAAATTCCAGCCAAAGCTTTTTATACCAGCAAAAAATCGAACACCTAATTTAAAATCATTCTAATATAAGGCTTTTATAATGTCAGGACACCGGTTCGGAGTGTGTAAGCGAGCCTCCGGTGTCCTACCAAGGATGAAGAGGGAGCGCTGGGTTTTGGTGGAAACAATAAATAAATAAACATTAATGATAATATGAAACATCGTGAACATGATATGAACACATGTCACGTTGACGTCTAACTGTCATAAAATTTCATAGAGACATACTATTCACTGAAATCCACAGAATAGGATATATAAATTTAAATCACTAACTAAAACGTCACATCTATCTCGAATTAACACAACTAAGGTAATGTTGGATATGTGGATGGAAATGTGGATGAAAAATAAGAAGAAGGTAGGATACAGAATTTTAAGTGAACGACTTGTGGATTTATTAATGTTTATATTTAAAATTAAACATATATTTATTTCATAAAATGATTTAATTAAACTTATTATAAAGTATCAAAGTATACAATCAAAACAAGCAATTTTAAGTTTTTTTTAATTTTAAGTTACTTTTCATATTTGTTAAAAAATAATCTATTTTGGCTCATACTTATTTCATTATCATTTTCTCTCTTACATTATTTTATTACTGTTTACAAATGTAACGTTTTGATTACATCGTTGGATGTCAAATTTGCTGATAGTAGTGTTACCAATAAGGACTGCGACGATAGGGATCTGAAATAAGGCAAGATTATTAAAATCAAATATATGAACGATAAAATAATTGAAAAAGGACTTAAGACTTCTTTTGCAATATTTAGATGTTCATATATCTATACTATTAGTAACTGTACGCCACGACTTCAGTCGCCTGGTGCCCCCCTAACACTTATGTATTTAAAATAGTTTACGACCGACCGATGCCTACGCCATGGCTACACTACATGATCAAGTGTCAATTTTGTGCAAATATTTCTACAAAATTATGCGCAGCTACACAAAGTCTCCGGCTACACTAAATAATCATTCAAATGAAGCTTTGTCTGGCGCTGGCGTTAGACCTAGCAAATATGCACAAAAAGTTTTCATAGGAATAGTTTAAAGTTTTGGAGGAGTTTCGCTAAACACTGTGACATTATATACTAGCGACCCAGAGAGTGACCACACCAATCACTCTTTGTGATACAGATATTATATTAAGATCATAAGACAGACTTATGTAGCCTTTTGTCAGTCGTGACATACTTCTCTTTAAGTACTTCAACCAGTGGGCTCCACTTTTTAGGAAACAGCGTGTCTTTACTGCTTCTCCATTTGTCTTTGATCAAATCTTGAATCGATGCATTTACAATTTTCAGGAATCCACATTTCTCTGTAATTAAAAAAAATGGTTGCATGTAAAGTCGATTGACGAACTATAATTTTACGCGATAACGCCGTACTCAGGCGGAACGTGACAATGACTCATGCTTTTTCGTGCGTGCAGCCGGCATTCATCGATTTATAAGACGTTATCATGTCTCTTTGATATGTATACACACTGACAACTTTACAGTGACGGCCTAACACAGTTTACTTACTGCTATATTCGAAACCTAACGTCAAAAGAAACTTTAACACTATCGTTTTACATTAGAACTCGCACGTATCTAATCCACGACGGTACGGGGCTGTGCAATATGCAATTCTTCGGCTAGTAGTCCATGACTTTCTAAAATGATGAGGTGTACCGCCTGTGTGCCCTCTTATCACAAATAATACATTTTTTATTTCATTACCTGTGTATGCGTCGACCAGTAATTGCTCAAAGAAATTTGGCACGAAATTGTTAAGGCATGTTTGCACTTCGTATAAGGACGCGTTCATCGCTCGCGCATGCTGGTTCGTTTTGATCTCCACTATCGACACGAGGCTGTCGTGCATGGTTTCGTTGAAACTGAAGTTATTAATTGAAGTTAATATCGTAGTTAAGTTGATGATAATTCATCTTCTCTTTTTATCATTCTCTGATTAACTTTGTTCTTTGCGACTTTGGAAAATTTAAAGATACGAAATTTTCTAAACTGTTTAGTTCTTTTTTGAAGATTCTAAATGGTTTGAAGATAACTTAAGAAGTCTCTTATCTAGGAGTGATATCTTATGGTCTAACTAGCTGTATCCCGCAACTTCGTCTGCATGATCTACCCTTCTCACTTAGGAGCTTAAAAAATTCATTACAACCTATTTTCAGGAATACCAAAGATGCACAAAGTTTTTTATAAGGGCGTGCCCGGTGACGATGTGACCCCCGCTGGGGGAATAGGCTAAGGCCGTGACGGCGCCCAGCTCGGAGCAGTACCACCGGGTGAACAGTATCTCATTCGAAGTGCCCTTCAAAAATCTATCGTTGTCGTCTTTGACCCACGCGTACGCGTTTTGTTCTTTTTTGGGCCCCTGGTGGAACATTGGGTACCACGCGTGGGGAAATTGCTCATTTTTGTAATACGATAAAATGCTGCGAGAGTATTCATCGATAATGTTTTTTTGATCGTCCATCTTGTGAGAGGCTTACTAGATTTATGACAGCTCAATAATATATAAAAATGGGAACGTAACTCGTATGTAGATGTCCTGACTAAGTCGGAGACCCTTTACAATGACGTCAGTAAAAATAACCGACATACTGATTCGGCCGGTGTTACCTATGACCCGTAAAAAAACGTTGAGTCAGCCTCATTATAGTTGATTTTTTTTTGTCATAATTTTGTCTTGGTAATAAGTAATTTCAACTAATAAGTGGTCAACTAAATAAAATAGTGTAATGAGATAGCGTTCAGCTTCACAATTAAAAACAAGTATTGTGATTGAAATTGGAATTTGGATAGGAAATTGGGGGAGACCTTTACTCAGCAGTAGGACAAAACAGATTAACAAAAAAATTAAATCTTCAATTTCCTTTCTATACACAAGCTCACAGAAATGCGTCTACGGTGGTGTGACCATGTCTTCCGAAGACCCGAGGAGCCCATAACGAAGTGTTACAGCTTTTTTTATATTACAAGAGGCAAACGCAGCAGGCACCTAAGTGACTACCGACGCCCATGGCATGCACGACCAGAAGGCTAGCAGATGCCTTACCGGCCTTTAATGACGCGTTTAGGCCACTGGGAAGTCAAAGAGGTACTGGTACCCTGACGTGCCGGCCCATTTCGGCTAAAAGCGTGGCGCTACCTCTAATTAAAATCTAAGCTTCAATCGGGACCAAAAAGCCGTGGCAGACCGCGGTAAACATGGATGTTGCTTATGCGCAACGACCTCGCCTGAGAACATATAGACCCGACAACGTCACGGCATCGTTTAAAAAAAACTATTAATATAAATCAAGTATATCAATAAACATAAAATATTGTATTATACCTGAATTAGTCCAGTGGAATGACCGACAATTAAAAACTTCCCATCGGGAGAAAAAATCATAGCAAAAATGTATCCAGTCTCAGACAAGTAGCTCAAATTCAACAGACTTTCGTTAGGCGTGTCCTTAAGGAACCTATTCTGGTTCTCCTGCAGCCACGTCGCGTCGGCTTCGGCTGCGCTGAGCCTTCTCTCCGCAAATGAAGTAAACCCAGATTTGCTACCCTCTTCTTCGCGAGCCAATTGCCTTTTCATTCGATAGCCATACTCTTTTACAAAAATTCGTATATCAGATTCGCTTTCAGATAAATTGAATCTGCTATATGTAGAAATATTAAACAAGCTGCTCGCCATTTTCTAGCAATAAAATCTATAACGAGATAAAATTTCTTTTAACAGTTTCTTTCAATATAATATTTACGATACGCATTTACTTCTGTGGCAGCTCTTTTTCAAATTTCAATATAAAATAATCAAAGAGTATATAAAACATATTGTTCCACCAATGACCTCTTTTATATTATATGCTAAACCTCGTCGACAGCTGCTTGATATTAGAAAATTGCGACATTATATGTGCCAATGCACGCCGATATGCCGGTGGCTCACAGTGCGGCCAGCCTATCCCATCGAGTGAACCGAGAACTAAAATGGTACGCCCGTCTTAAAAACTGTTTTTAAAACATCTTCACAATTGAGAGTATTTGCAATAGATAATGAACAATATACAACGAATATAAACCGGTACGGTATTTTGCTTATTTGTATGACACATGAAGTAAGAAAATGTTTTAAGTCTTGCTACAAAAAGATAAGTAGGAAAAGATAAGCACAGTTTACAAAAAATTTAACTTAAAGCAACGGTACGAAAGTGTAGCAAACTTTTTAAGAAGATTAGGATTACTTTCAGGTATGCCTCCCTAAACTACGCTTAATACAAAAGTTACGATATTTGTAAAGGCTGTTTGTAAGAATATATCAGCGTAAATAGCTGTAAGAGCTTGGATTAAATATACACTTTAAAAAAATGCAGTAGGGTTGTCCAAGTTGACATTCCATACTAGCCTTAGCTGGGATATTATACCTTTCGACAGTAAAAGTTTCTTTCAAAATCGGTTCTATAACAGCAATGTACTCGGAACATATAAAATTTATTTATTTAATTTAATTTTACATATTACCCTGTTAGAGCGTTTGTAAAAATCACAACGCTATGTCTATAAAATATTAGTATAGACTGTAGCACGGCTGGCTTAATAATATAATAATGCCATCACTAATCGTTTAATGCCTTACAAACAAATCACACAAAACAACAGAACGCCCTGAAAATCTCTGTAGTTGACAAATCATTCTCGCGCCACCGCTATTCTACTTGACAGGCCGGCGAGAAGTTACTATGGGCGCGTTCTGTATAGCGCAGGTAAAATATCCCGCGTTGTACGATGCGTTCTGATTACAAGACTAATTTACATTACTTTTTCAGTTCCTCTGTTCCATTCCTGTAGTTATCGGTTCTCAAGGAATACTAAAGGAAAATCAAGGCATAGATTTGTGTAACATTGTACATTATGTTAAAAAATATAATAAATTAAAATTGCAAAAGTTTTTACAAAAATAATTTTAATTTTCCAGCAATCTAACGACCTCTTTGCCAAGTTTCAAATCATAGCAAAAAATTGGGTACTTTCTAAGAACCTTGCAAGAACCCCTAAACTATCTTAACCTAGGCCTATCGCAAAATCAGTTTTAAGCTTCTGTGCCAAATTTCAAGTGTCTAGCAAAAAGTTTAAGTACTTTTAAACTAACTTATGAGAGCCTTTAGACTTTCTTTATCCAGCCCTGTTGCAAAATCCGTTTTTAGAGACTGTAATTTGTTCTATATTTAAGTTGCTCTATATCTATATTTAGTTTACACAATATAAATTTCTGAACACAAGCATACTTGTAAATATTTGATCACCAATAAATATGTAATTTCTCTTTACTGACGCTATTCTACATTATTAAAATCTAAAATACACGATTATCCGAATAAAAGGGCGCGACGTGTTTAATATGTGCGCTAGTATGAAACGGAACGTTTATTAACCACTAGGATGTCATCGCTATCAATGACGTTTGAGTTGCCAAAATGGCGAGTGTCATTTGTCTGTCAGCACAATTAGAATTTATCAAAATACTCGACAATCCCAATTTTGCGGATATATGTTGCTCGAAAATATGTATGACTCGAAATCTTTATTTTTTTACGTTCTATAATTCTGGCAAGGTTTTGATCAATTCTACCGTATCCCTTTACGAAATTATTAATATAGATCATAACATAATTTCATAACACAATAGCAAAGCTACATTTTTGTGTCTGTCTCATTAGTTCCCATCTATGATTTTCGTCATAGAAAAAGTACAGTAATTTAAAAAGATTATTGATATTCTACCAAAACGAAAATGCGTTAAAAGAAACGTTAAGTATATTTCTAGGTTGGCTAACTACTGAAAGAGATAATACTATATGTAATACGATAAGAAAAAGAGGGAAAGAGAATGAGCGTCCAGTCAATGATGAAAGTAAACGATACTCTACGACGGCGATCGACGACGCCATATTGTCATGTCAGGTTAATATTGAAGGTGGAGAAAGCACTTGTTTTATATTTACAGAAGTTCTGACGAGTGTAATAAAATTGTGAGTGAAAGTTTTTAAAGCCGACAAGGTACAGAAAAGTTATCTATGTTAATACATTTAACCAACTTTATACATAACAAATGATTATTCGAATTTTAATATTTACGGGTGTGGTATTTAGTTCATCTGAATTGGGTTCCTCCTTTATTTGTTTTAATTTATGTAGACCTACCAATTCTGTAAACCGCACTGTGACTTGAAGAGCTCAAGTTAATATCGATTCCGTTTTAGTGCAACGTAGAATTGTTTATAAATCGATACAAGGCTGCGTCGTGATCAATGTTTCATAGATTTATATATTTTAGGCGCAGGGTGCATCGCTGCATCCGCTAAAGCATGAGTTATCAAATACCATCTTCTCAAAGTCGCACCAGTGAGTATAACAATTTTATTAATAGAAAAAGAAACCTTTATGACTCACGTAAGATTAAAAACAATCAAAAGGTTGCTGGCTATTAATTTTCATTTTCCACTATTTATAGATGACTATCGACTGAATTTTCATTCTCGTGTTAGATGTCTACAAAATATTTACATATTTGAAAAATTAAAATATATCCAGTATATTTTTAAATTTTACAAATATGTACATATTTAAAAGTATACACAATACATAGATAAGATTATACTGTGCTGAGTTTTGTTAAAAACAGTGACAAGTCTTAAGGAACTATAAAGAAACTTCTTCCTCTTATCTGCATTGATTTAACACTGTACAGTGCTGTAGAATGCAGTGTATAACAGCCTATGTGTTCTGCAAGTCTTTTTTTCACACTATACATTTTCACCTTAGATTGCTACTAGTTGGCATAAAGTGTGAAAAAAATTAAAGCTTAATAATTAGAAGCTTAGTTTTATAAGTGTATGCAAGAGGTGTCAATAAAATCCATCATCAGTGTCCATCTTATGTTTTTATACTAGGCTTTAGACTAGCCACCCGCTCAGCTTTGCTCAGGTGCAATATTGGATTGTGTAACTTGTCATGTAAGGAGCAGAGCTGCTTGTTCTTGTGCCCCTAGCATCGCCTCACTTCCTATTTTCGCACAGCCCATGGAAACAACAATACAATATTTTACCAGCTTATGGTTTGTATTCCCCATTATCCTCTGACCAAACCAGTACAAAAAATAAAAACCCTCAAAGTTGAACTAATTCACTGTAATCATGTATTAAATTGCAGCTAGTAAAAAGATATAATAAGCAATTAGAAATTTTGAAATAAATTTGAGATTAAAAGTAAAAGCTATTCAGCAATTAACAATATTTAGTAGGTATTAAAGTCATTATGGACAATATTTCAGTGTCTCACAGCAACTATGGTGGGGCTGACGTGCCCATGGCCCAGAGCAAGGAGCAGCAGACTCTGCTGTGGCAGCAGAACTCCTACTTGGTGGACTCTGGCATCAACTCCGGGGCGGCCACACAGGTACTAACAGACCTCTGTATCAAGACATTATTACCTTGTTTAATCTTCTTAAAATTATTTTCTTACTACATTTATGAAATTGGTTGATTAAAATGTTATAGATATTTGTAGTCTTTTGTAAGTTTCATCCGGTTGTCATGGTTTGAGTTTCAGTGCTGGTCTACTTTTATATCAAGGCTCAGGTCTATATCCAATTCTAGGTTACACACAAGTTTGGACACCTTCTGATACTTTTGTAAACATTTGATATTTAAAATTTGTTGAATTTTATTTATTTACCTTTCTTCAAAGTTGTTAATTCAGATATTTCTACATGCCAGTTTGCTTTCACACTGAGTGCCTGAGAGTTTCATCCTCATGCATATATGTCTGAAACACATATTCAAATTCTCACCACCTAGAGCTGAGCCAAGGATTGAGACAGATGACAGTAAATACAGTGCAACCTCGATTTAACAAATGGGAGGGGAACAAGAAAATATTCGTTATATCAAGTAATTTGTTGATTTATATTAATAGAAATTTTCTCTTATGGGCAATTCAAGGGGATTATGAACAATTTGTCAAATCGAGGAAGTCGTTGTATTGAGGTACATTATATTGAGGTTACACTGTATTGTCAATTTAATTACACATAAATATTATAAAATTACTGTTCCCGATGTTTTTTTAGTTTCCATTCCCTCATATACCAATGGACCTTTTTTAGCAAAACAAGTGTTAATAGTATTAACTTTTAATTTGTATCAGGTACCATCCCTCACCGGCAAAGAAGACGATGAAATGGAAGGAGACCAACTCATGTTTGACCTGGACCAGGGCTTTGCTCAGGGGTTCACCCAAGAACAAGTTGACGGTTTGTACACTGCTAGTATTATTTATAATGTTATCGGTTTCTTGTATTACATACAAAAACACAATTTATTTTACATCTTCAGTGCAGTAGACACTATTGTTGATTGACATTGATTGACACTGAATTTTTTGTTTATTACTTCTATATTAGTCAATTGTAAAAGATTTGATTTGATTCTACAGTGAGTAGTATTCAAATGCATACTTAATTCAATTTGTCCAGACATGAACCAGCAGCTGTCGCAGACGCGATCTCAGCGCGTCAGAGCGGCGATGTTCCCCGAAACCTTAGAAGAAGGCATAGAGATTCCTTCCACTCAGCTGGACCCCTCTGGTTTTAAAGGCGTAGGCGACCAGGTTTACAGAGACATGACTTCGAGAGTAAACTTGAGATAGGCCCGGTTTGTTGTAATATGGTACATCCCTAGCTCTGGCCCGGCTTCACATTCCATGGATATCTAGCATGGATCCCTAGCGGTTTGTTTTTATCGTCCAGGGCATCAAGATAGACTGTTTTTTTCTTTTATATTACAAGAGGCAAAAGAACAGGAAGTTAGTAACTACCAACGCCCATCATCCGCACCACCAGAAGGCTCGCAGATGCGTGGTCGGCCTTTAAAGAGGGGTTTAGGCCACCGGGAACTCCAATATCATCACTTGACGTAACAACATTGCCGCCACTTCACGCCAATTTTATGAAAATGTGCAAGTGATCCTCAGTTTGTCCCATTCCCCTAAGATGATGAAGGTGAAATGATGATGGCGTTACCTTGCAAGGAGGTTGCATCCACGGTTCGCCATCAATCTGCATGGGAAAGGTCCTCTTTGTCGTAATAGTGATGGAACTGCACTGCGCCAGACGTCGACCTGATGCTCGGAGGCCTGTAATTGTTTAAAGATGCATTACAATGTATTACAATTTGTTATGTCGGAGCCAGACATAGCTTCATTTGAATGATCATGTAGTGTGGCCGGGGACTTTGGGTAACTGTGCAAAGTTTTGTAGTGTCTTCAAGGTTTCTCGAGGACATCAAGGACCAAAATCTACAAACACTTTGAGCTATATCTGGCTAGGGTATTACACCAAAACCTGTAAGCTTGTATGCCGGAGCCATAGCTTCATTTGAATGATCATTTAGTGTGGCCGGAGATTTGTGTAGATGCGCAAAGTATTGTAGAACTTTGTAGTCTTTAAGGACAAAGATGTACTAACATTTGCGGTGTGTCTGGCTCCGGCATAAGAAGTCCGAAAACCGCTTGACCTATAGTCGACTAAGAAATTGGTTTGCCACTCTAAGGTCGAATGTCGTTTGCATGTTTATGAGTGAAATGGCTTATTTTGCTTGTTATGCATTGCTTTAAATTCTAATAATAACTCTTAACATAAATTTCTTTAAGTAGGAGCTGTCATACATACAAAATGGTTAAGCACTTTCTTGGTCGACTATACATAGATGTCGATATCCGCTAAGTACGGATTTTTCGATAGGGCTAGATTAAGGAGATTCAAGGGATCTCGTAATTTAACGGGGACTAAGTCACGGGAAACAGCTAGTATGTTATACTTACCAGTCCTAACTTGGCCCATGTGCAAGCAGTTCTCTAAGCCGATCACTTCGATAAGTTTGTCGCCAATATCTGAAAGAACCACCATTGCTATGATTAAAATTGTTTCAGATCGATCGTTAATAATAGATTTTAGACCCAGACGAGCCTTCTGATGGTGCAGACTTACATGGCGGTGGTCACTTAGGTGAACCACCTGCCCATTTGCCCCCTAGTAATATATATTTAAAAAAAATATGTAGATTTTTTTGTGTTTTAAATAAGTGATCGTACCCTGTTGCGCGTTGGGGAATCTTCCGCGGCGGTGCGCCCCGCTCGCGCCCCACAGGTTGGAGCCGCCGTGCGCGTACGGGATGTTGAGTAGTGCCACGCCCTGAAGCGCCACACCCTTGGACAGCTCCAGGGAGGACCCGTCACACTGAACGCGCAACCACAATTAAATTAATACTATGTTTCTACAATGCACCAATCAGGTTCTCCTTATTCGTTCACTATTGGCAAAGTCATGGATCACTATGAAGATGCACCGCGTTTTTAGAGAGGAACTTCCATCTGCTCCTATTGGCATTTTGGTGTGAGCATTCTGTAACTGACTTCTTCAGCACGTTCTTAATAAGATCAGTCCATCGTGTTGGAGAGCGTTCACGTGGACGCTTGCCCAATCAGGTAAATGCAGCCTTATCCAGAATCAATATGACCGGAGGAGGTTATAAATTACCCAATGATCAGCATTTGAGGCGATCGGTCGGTCAGTTACGGTGTTTAAATTCGGACGGGTGATAGATGAGTTACCTAGTCTAACACTGGTTTTCAAATATCTGAACTCCTCCGCGTTTCGGAAGGCACGCAAAACAGGTGCGCAAACTGAAAAGCTGGATACTCAGGCAAAGGTAGAGAGTTTAGAAATCTCAGAGTGTCATCCCTGGCACGATGACCCGGTCGCAGCCAGAGCAACTTAACTTAGCGATCGATTCAAATGCCGACCACTGATTAGGCCACGACCTCCTCAATGGTATATGTATTAGTATCCTTCCTACCTTCCTTTCAGGCCGATGACGTCCACTGCTGGACATAGGCCTCATCCATTGACTTCCACAGAGCTCTATTTCGTGATAAGGATATCCAACGGCTTCCCGCAACCCGTATTAGTATGCAAAAATATATTACTACTGTGCAATTTTGAGTTACGACAATTTACGTGGGAGCTAACGATCTACCTATGTAAAGTCTCTATTCAAACGAATATAGAAGTTTTTCGCGTGTCTGATTAAATGCTAAGAAGGCTATGTAAATGTATTTTTTTTATATGTGGTTGTGGCATTGTAATTCTATGAACCAACATTTAACTGAACCGTTGGCATACTTGGCACTAACCCTGCCTTCAGCTCGGCGAGTGTGAGTTCGATTCCCGCCTGGAGTCTGGCTGTATTATGTACATATATATCTACAAAAGAAATAATGGTATACAACAGGCAGCTGTTACCTATAAAAAAAAACACAGGCATTAAGTTTTCTATCTTAGGAACAGACCTCCATGTATTATATAGTCCTACGTATGTATGTATCTATGTAAACTATACAATCCAGCATCTAAAGCGGCATTTGCGATATACGGCTTAGTTTTTCATCTTAATTCTGAAGTGATACAGAAAATGATTGGGTTACGATGTACATGGTCTGTCTTCATAAATCTGTATAATTTTATAAAAAAAAATATATTTTATGCAACAGTCGAATAAAAGGGTTCAAAAAAGTCACGTGGCGGGAGTTGCGATCCGAGCCTGGGTGAGCATCGTAAAGAGAGACGCCAGGGGCCATTTTAGACCTTGTTATACACCGTTGCATGCAATTTTTTTTTCTACGACGAGTCTACGTGTTTGAAATAGATCGTAAAAAAAGCAAAAATATTTTGTCATAAGCCTTGTTATATATACATATGTGCCGAGATTATGACGGCAAAAATTTCCCGTACTTTGTAATCGACATTTCTTTAGGTGTACAGATAAATTCGTCGTCATCCAATTTTATTTACTGAATTTAGTATAGAAACTAAATAAAATCGCAAAATTTTAATTTGCCTGTATATATTAAAAAAATAAACGCGCGGGAAATGTGATATGTGTTACAGTCATCTTTAGGCAATGGCAATAATAACCATCAAATAAGTTTTAAGCTATCGACATCTATAACAGTAAACGCGCGATGTATAAGTCGACCAAGAAATTGGTTTACCACGCTAAGGTCGAATGTCGTTTGCTTATCAATTAGTTATAAGGCTCATTTTTGCTTGTTCTGCAATACGTTAATTTCCAACAAAAACCCTTAGCAACATTTTCTTTAAGTAGGAACTGTCATCCAAAATGGTAAAGCACTTTCTGGTCGACTAGACAAAGAGGAAATATGCCAAGAAATAGACATTCGCTGAAAACGGTTGTTTCGATAAGGCCATATTAAGAAGGTTAAGGACTAAGGGAAGGCAAAGGGCTCTCGAACTGTAAAGTTTAATTTTACACAGACAAAGTCGCCGGAAACAGCTAGTTAAAACATATAACCTTGCTACTAGTTGCTACGTAGTCTCTAAAACCTGATTCCATTATGCGACATTTGTACGTATGTTGTCGTCTCGATTTAAAGGGAGTTTTTTCTCAATTTAAATGTGTGTGTGTGTGTGCGCGCCACAAAAAGTGGCACGTGCTAATTAAAACACAATACGCAATAACGTGCGTAACGACAACTGTAATTATAAGACGTTATTAAGTTTAAATATGTATTATGATGTACTATATATCTCGACCTGACTTCGCTCTAGTAGTACTTGTATAAAAACTGTATAAATTTGTAAATATGTTCATAAGTTTGGTTTACGACTTCTCGCGCCGTGGTCTGAAGAGAGACTGCTATAAACTCAATCGGGTATTCTTTTATTTATTTATATTGTAGAGTTTTCTAAAATCGAAGAAGTCGTGGCCTAATGGATGGTTGGCATTTGAGTCGATCGCTAGGCTAAGTAGCTCCTACTGTGACCGGGTCACCATTCCCTTTTCTTTCCCTTTGCCATTCTCTTTCCCAATATTTTGGATAATTTCCCATAACAATCAGACAAACACACTTTTAAGTATTCGAACTTGTCTTAACACAAAAGAAAGATTATCCAATTTGGTGCAGTCGTTCGGAAGTTTAATGCGCTTACGTACATTTTGTATATTCATTTTTATTTATATAGATTTACAAAAGACAGCTATATTTGAGATTGCAATCGACAAATAGACGTAATACTAATTTGTTATTCCAACGGTATAGACAATAAAATAGTTGCACAAATCAAACTAACCTTCGGCATAGTTTAATTATAGCAAGTTAAAATGGTATGCGAGTTGCGCCCGAGTGGCGGTTACTGTCTGAAGTCTCTATTCATTACGGAGGCAACCAGCCTTCGCAACTTTGTTTACGCGAAGCTGGCTCCTACTTCACCTGCAAAGTAAAGTTGTGACAGGGACTAATGTCTCCTTATATTGTTCTGGGGCTAAGAGGTTCGCCTGCGCCGAGCATTGCTAACTTTTATTGTGTCTATCCAATTTGATGCAGCCCATTCGTAAATATTCAACAGAGCGCGACGCGAAACTACTAAGTGTACACCTCTATTGTACTCTATTATTTATCAAAATGCGGAAAATAAGGAGTTTCATAACGAATAAACCCTTGCGCGTTACGTTTAAGAATTGGCAATTGGTTTTCGTTATTTATTTTATTTAATCGTTTCAAAAGTTTACCTTGAACAGGGAAAGTGTTTTTAAAAGAATGAAATTAAGGCAAACTGACAGCCAGACAAAAGTAAAAATGTGTTATTTAATACTGAAGTCTGTAATATAGAATTTTTAAAAAAGGTATAAATGCATATATTATAAGAACATATATGTAGGCCATTATACCTACAACTAGAGTTATATTTTAAAATAACAAAAATTATTCTTTCGTTGCTACAAGATCAAATACGGAGAACTGTATGGCGGCACTTAATCTTGGATTCGGAATGCTATTCCAAACCAAGAGCCCACACTGGTTATTTATGTTGTGGGGTCGAGGCGATATCCAACTTATGGTGAAAAGTTTCCCCCAATCGATACGGTTTGTCGATTATGAAGTTTTTGCGCTTAACAAACGCCCGTCATGAGCCCAGAAGAAATTTAAGCAATTAATTATACGCGGACCTTAAAAACTACAAGTATAGGAATGCCATTCCAATCCCATAGCTCTCAGTGGTTATTAATGTTGTGGGATTGGGCCACTATCGGACTTATGGCAATTTCCCTTAATCGATACGGCGTTTCGATTATGAAGTTTTGGCGCTTAACAAACGCCCGTCGTAAGAGCAGAACAAATTTAAGCAATTAATTACACGCGGACCTTAAAAACTGCAAGTATAGGAATGCCATTCCAAACCCATAGCTCTCAGAGGCTATTAATGTTGTGGGATTGGGCCACTATTGGACTTATGGCGATTTCCCCTAATCGATACGGCGTATCGATTATGAAGTTTTGGCGAAAATTATCCGCCGCGGGTGGGCGCTTGACAAATGCCCGTTATAAGCGCAGAACAAATTGATGCAATTAATTACTCGCCGGGCTGGCAGCGTTGAGCCAACAAATATTATCGAGATCGTTAATTTCTACATCTTACGCGAGACGGAGATGATATTAGGCGCCTGAGACGAATGTACGGAGCTCGCCCGACCCGTGATGGGACCCGTCGCCGTCTTAATGCCCTGTTTGATTGCATCTCCCGGCATAACATTCCTGATGCAATTGGAACTAGTATTGCACTAGTTGAATGCACGTTTAATAATATCTCTATCCGCGGTTTTGCCCAGGTTGTTTTTATATAGATATAGATGAGATAGCACATCATTAAATTCACCTTTACCTTACCTAGTATTTAATTACAGGTTGTACCACCCTTGTAGTCCTTTTGATCTGCAGTCGAATTAGGCCGACGCGTTGGATTACCAGTACCTCTCTTTCATATAAGTTTGGCGTGAAGTGGCAGCAATGCTGTTATTGTATACAGAGCTATAAACTCAGAATAATCCGAGTTCAAAACATTTTGTAGTGAAAGGGAATCCGAATGCTGCATGTTGTTATGATTACCTCTTGGTCATGCAGATGTCCATGGGCGTCGGTAGGCACTTAGCTGCCTGCTGCCTGCTCGTTTGCCCCCTTGTAACATAAAAAAAGGACGAAGCCAGCGCTGGCTTACAATGTCACTGACAGCTAGTGCTGGCTTACATTTGCCCTCGTATAAACGGTTTTTCAAGACAAGCCAGCGCACGTCTGGCCCGTGTTGTTTAGGCGAGGCCAACTGAATTCATTTCTTTCTTGAATTATTTTTGTGGTGAGCACACGTTTTGTGTTTTAAAAAAAAAGTCGTTACAATTGAGGTAGTGGTTGAAAAAAAAATGTATAAAGAACGTTTCTGCAATATTAAGAGAATAGTTGATCCATATAATAGACGACTAGAATAGATGATGCTTCGTCTAAACCCGTTTTTATAGTAGGTATGGTCAATCTAGTAGTCGACTAGTAGTCGTTTAAAACTTTATTTAAATCTTAGTTTAAATTTCTAGAAATTTAACAGAGCCTTACTTGTATTTCTTCCATGACTCTATAGATGTAACTACGACGAAGAGTGAATAATAGAATTGAAAAATGTAATAAATACGTACAGGACTATATGACACACGGACGTCTATAATGCCGGAGCCAGACATAGCTCAAAGTGTTTGCACATTATTGTCCTTGAAGACTACAAAGTACTATAAAACTTTGCGCAGCTACACAAAGTCCAAGGCCACACTAAATGTCAACTCATCGAAATGATCATTCAAATGAAGCTATATCTGGTTCCGCATTACTAAGGTAGACAGCTTAATGCCTGTGTTATAGGTAACAGATGCCTGTTATACAGTTTTCTTTTGTAGAAATATGTATTAAATATACATACAAATAATACACCCAGATTTGAGGCGGGAATGGAACCCGTAACCCCCGGAGCGGAAGGCAATATCACTGCCCACTGGGCCAACGGGTCAGTCAATGGATTATCAGTTATAAAATGCTTTCCGTTTTGAACGGAAAATTCTTTGAAAGAATTGATATATCAGTATACAACGAGAATGGCTGCTGTTTTTTAGAACAGGGTAAGGATAAATAGACTTACAAAAAAAGCGGGCATCATAAAGACCTTAAGTACATGTTACGTCAACCTTATGAAAACATATCCGAAGATAACACGCATAATTTCACATTGGGTCCGGATCAAAAATATCACAGTATATCTATATTAAATTGAAGATTTAGTGATAGATTTTCCTTAGTTTTAAACGGGGAAAGGTGATAGTTGGGTTTACGTAATGGTAAGTTACTACCGATGCCCAGAGACACAAAGATCTTATTAAAAGGAAGCTAATTTGTTGTAGGTCTTTTTTGTTTTCGTTGATCTAGCCAGTCCTTAACGTTTTTTAGACTTTGTCATAAAAAATGTTTTTTTTTTATATCACTAGGGGCAAACGAGCAGGCGGTTCGTCACTTAAGTGACTTCTGACGCCCATTGACATCTGCAACACCAGAACGCTCACAGATGCGTTGCGGGCCTTTAAAGAAGGACTCAGGCCAGGGAACTCTCACAAACCGAAAGAAACCGTTCTTTGCCTCTGGGCAATGATAAGGAGTTAGGCATACTTAAAAGTATTTCCATCATTCTCATAAAATCGTAGCGTGATCAGTGGTCGAAATTCGAATCAATCGCAAGGTTAAGCAGTTTTGACCCATCTTTTTTGAAGGCTTGATTATGGTCTAAATTCTAGAGTACAGAAATCTTCCGTAATTTAATAAAACTGACTTCTTCCCGCTAATTATGATAGAACATCCAAGAAAATCCAACAATCCAACCCATAGCGTGCTATAAGATAGTTAATTCTTAGTAATTATTTTCGGTTGACTTCCAAGTGTCCTTTCTTTACTCTACCCAAAGATTAATGACTTCTTTAAACGCTTAAACAAATTCGGCCGACCTCTGTAAACATGTATGTTTGCGAATACTAAATTAATCCTTGAATACCATCTAGATTCAGTTCGAAGTAATTCCTCCTGTTATGCAAACTTTAGTATGTTTTTAGATGTCAAATTAATTATTGTTTTAGGTTGATTTCCAAGTGTCCTTTCTTTACTTTACAAGGACAAAAATGTACAAACACTTTGAGCTATGTCTGGCTTCGCTATGATATGTATTTATATATTTAAAAAATGTGGGAATCAATCGTAGCTTTTAAAAATTTGACTATTCAAAAGGGCTTGTAAAGTCTAATTGGACCGAACATTATTTGATTGATTGATTAACTGTGAAGTTATCGTACTAATAAACATTATATTAAATAATATCACAATTATTATCATTATTTATCATTTATTCATAAATTTGCTTACACATAATGGTACCAGAAGCTCAGTCAGGACGTTGCAAATTAATATAGAAAAAGAAATGATAATAAATTTCAAAAAAAGTAAATATTGCGATTAAAAGTAAATCAGATTAGAATACATTAAAATTACAAATTAAGTATATTAATAAGTCATTTAAAATATAGGAAATTATAATAATGTCAAATGCAAACACTTAAATGTCCAGATTAAATAACGCATGAAAGCTAAATTAAATTATAATGATGTCTAGAACTATACATACTTTATCTCAAACATGCGCGGAAATAATGTCATTACATTCGAAAAAAGAATCCGCAAAATTTGCCATCTACGCATACACAAATTTAAAAATAAAAACGCACCCGGAATGTATGAAATTTCATTATAGTTGCCTCTTTCAAATTTCGAACTTAAACGCGCCTGCCATGTTGTATGAAATTTCATTATTGTGATGTTTTTAAAATCCGAACAGGAGACACAATTTATCAAAAAAATTGGTTCAGAAAATGGCGGCACTATTTCAATATATTTATGGCCTTAGACCAAAATATAGTGAATAATGGTCAAATAAAGAAAATGAAAATAAAAATGAGCCCTTTCGTTTTCCTATAATTGTTTATTTCACCTTTTGGGCCGTATGGCTGTGTTACCGTTGCCTTCTGCACGCCGAACAAATATAATATAACTTTTCATGTTAATTAAATTGTAAATAATTTTCCTTTACAACTTTAATTTATTTTCTTGCAATTTTTTTGAGAAAAGCACTCTGTAACCCTCGGCAGAAACAACAGTTTCCTAACTCGTATTCTTAAAATCCTCCTACGGCTTGGACTTCAAACTCTACTCTTCGCAATTAATCGTTTTCTGCACCTCGGCAACAATGTATTATAATGTATATATGTAAGAAAATTTACTATAAACGTATAGATATGTTGACTGTATCTAATAATATTTCAAGTATTCCATTAAAAAAAAAGATTTTTAATGTTATGTGTAATGCGACGAGTCAACGAGTTCAGCTTCAATAATAAATAGTTATCTGTGCAACAAGTGAGCAAAATTGTTTTTTGCTGCGAGTGCAGATTTTGATACGCTCGTGATTCAAATGTAAAATCCTGAGCGTGGTGAGGGATTCGAATGCGCATGATGCTAATAATTTTGCTCTCGTGTGGCACACATTACATTTCACTTCAGCAGCGAGAACACATAATAAATATTACTTAAAAGATAATACAATGAACAGGAATAGAAAGAATTGACGTATATATTTATTGTAATTAAAAATAATGCTGTATATTTTCAAAGTTAGAGTTGCAATTATTACAATTCTGCAAAATTGTTATAGTTTTAACGCTACCACTTTAACAGTGAAATTTTAAATCTCGCAATTTTTTAAAGTGCATTCAAAAACAGCGTCCGTCATGTTTTATTTTTCAAATGTTGATAATAGAAATAATTATAATTATCAATACTTATGCATTACTTATTTTCGTATAGGTACATTAAATATTAAATAATTTAAATAAAAAACATTCTTATCCATTTTACAAATATCCTTCCTATTTAGTTTATATACGCGTTTCCGAGCGTGTTCTCTTTGATGTTGAATTTCTAGATTGGACCTTCTTGGACTAGTGTTTGTTACTCGCTCTTTTTTAAGGGCGAGAAAGAGATAGAGTACAGTGTAGTTTGTTCTCTCTATTAAAAAAATAAGAAGTTATTTTGTCTCACGCAGTGGGTAAAATCGCATTTTGCCGACTGTTTTTACGCGTCAAATCTTACTTGTTTGAGCTGCTGAAGTGAAAACATTTGATTAATTGTGAAGGTAAAGTACTATAGTACACATTATATCTGTGAAGAATGTGCAGTGCCCAGACAAGCCGTATGTATAGGCTTAAGGGCGCGAAGAAATTTAATTTAAGTGTAGTACTACAAATTGATGATGAATAAATAAATAAAATAAATTAAACAATGTAATAACTGACACTTCGCTTTTAAAAAGCGAAAATAAAATAACAGTCAAATCAAATATTCTATAACGAGCATAGATTGATGGATTGCTTTCTTACAAGGACTTGTGATCGACACGTATATATATATATTTTTTGAGCCCACAACAATCTGAGTAAGGTAATTATTTGTTATCACATTTCACAATAATTCATATTCAGTTAAAGCAATTTATTCCTAAATTATAAATATTTTTTAAATTGATAAATTATAATTTATAAAAACGACTTTAACAGGCTTCTCGTATCACGGTCTTTGTTGCAAAACTCCTCCCATATGGTTTGACCGATTCTTATGATTTTTTTTTGCATATCCGAGAATCGATCGTAAACTATATTTTAAACATCTAAGTGATATAAGAGTGACCCACGCGGACGAAGTCCTGGGGTGCATCTAGTACTCTATAGGAAACACAAAATTTATGACTGAACCATAGTTACCAGCAGGGAAACCTGCGTGACAGCCAGCTCCTGAGACGAAAGAAGTTACTCCAACTTGGGTGAGGGCACCATCAACATCGAAATCTACCAAAGGACCACCGCTGTCACCCTGTTAAAATTTGATTTTATAATAATTAAATCTGAGTTGGTCGTTCATACAAGCAAAGGAGCGTTTAACCTTACTCATGGCAAGCAACCACCGTAGTGGCAAAAACAATTGTAACCCTGGGTATTAATGGCGTATTATAGAGTTCCATGATATTTTAACAAGGCTGGTAGTACGAAGAAAAACTATAATAGCCGAAACCTGCCATAAATTTGGATTCTCCTGCCATAAAAGACGTCTTCTAAATAAAAAAAAAATTTAGTTCCCAATTTGCTCTGGATAAACCATTTTTTATGTTACAAGGGGCAAAGAAGCGAGTGGTTTACCTAAGTGACTACCGACGCCCATAGACATCTGCATCACCAGAAGGCTCCAAGATGCATTGCCAACCTTTAATGAGGAGTTTGGGCCACCGGGAACTCTCACAAACCAAACGAAACGTGACAACAATACTATCACTATACGTGACAGTATTACCGCCACTTCACCCCAATCTTATGTGAGAAAGAGGTACCCGGACGCCCTGGCCCAATTCGGCTGCAGACCAAAGCTTGGCGCTACCTCTAATTAGATTAGAAGATAGTAAGGGATGGAGTAAAAGGATCATATAAAGAAAGAGGGAAAAAAGGTTGCGGAAACTACTATTATGGATGGTATAGAGGTAGTGACAATAGTAGGGTGTCGCGCAGCCGTAGTGGATTGGTTCACTTATTGGGTAGATAAAAAGGAAGATCCACTCTTCTGGAGCATTGTTTTAAATTATTCTAACCTGACAAGGGGATTGGCTTGTAACGTTGTAATTTCCGGCACAGATTGTGGAATCGACCACATTAGGACTGTTGTTCAAGGCAGATCTGCAGAACTCGTTGGTGGTAGCGATCAAGTATACCCAGTTCAAGATCTCAGGAGAAGGGCCTATTAAATTGAAACAAAAAGACTAAATTAAATTCCGTAGGAGACACTTCGATGTTTCCCGGGATGACGGTGTTGTTAAGCAGAACCCATGTCGTGGGTCGCCATTTTTTTATACAGAGCATCTTTTTACGGTAGAAAAACTGAGTTGCGAGACTTGGTTTTTTAATATAAGTTTTGTTTTTGATGGCATTGGATTGATAGACTATGGAAATCAATGATAAACAAGACGAATTAATTTACTCCTCAATAAAACCTTGATTCCCTAACTGAAGCAAATCAGATTAATGTCCTAGATATATGGCTGGCCCGTTGGCGCAGTGGGCTGTGACCCTGCGTTCTGCTCCGGGGGTCGTGGGTTTGATTCCCACCTCGAGTCTGGGTGAATTATCCATATGTATGTATTTCTAAAAAGAAATATTTGTGTATAACAGGCGGCTGTTACCTATAACACAGGCATTAAGTTGTCTACCTTAGGAACACTCAATGACTATTCGTCAAGCAATCGTGACATAACATAACTTATAGTACTGGCTGGATAAGATTGGCAAGGGATACGGGAGAGTGGTAGAAACAGATGGAGGCCTATGCCCAGCAGTGGGTTATCAAGGGCTGAAAATGATGAAGATGATATTAAGAAGTGGATGGGAAACGGCTGTTATGATTGATATGATGTAAACGATACATGCGATTTATTTTAAATTAATATTCCTTCATTGCAGGCTATGGGACAGGGGGCGAAAACCTATGTATGTAATATTATCTTTATCCATACATTATAATTATACGTTTATGTGTGTTATGTACCATTTTTTTTTAAATTTTTAGTGCGCTGGCGAGACGTGTACAGTGATGGTAAGTAATCTCCATTTCCTCTTATTAAAATATAAATAAAAAAAAAAATGTTTATATTTTTCTAATTTTCAAAAGCAAATTTTGATACCTCTAACTTATCCCAAAAAAAGTAAGAATGATTTATGAAATAATAATGTTTGATTAGAGGTAGTGCCACGCTTGTATTCCTTTTGGTCCTGCGCGTCCGGGTACCAGTACCCCTTTCTTACATCGGCATGAAGTGACGATGATGCTATCACGTCAAGTGATGGTATTGTTGTCGCGTTTCGTTTTACGAGAGATCCCGGTAGCCTTAACCCCTCTTTAAAGGCCGGCAACGCTTCTGCGAGCCTTCTGTAGATGTCCATGAGCCACGGTAGTCACTTAGGTAGGACCGCCTGCTCGTTTGCCTCCTTGTAATCATAATAAAAATAAAAAATCATTAACGTCAAGTTGTTTTTTATTGAAACAAAAATTTAAATTTAATTATTTTACTAAAATTAAAACTTTTTATTCTACAGGCTCACGGTGTAAATGCCATCGGCACGGTAATCGACCTTATTGTTATGTTTTTATATACTTTATTCCCTTCTCTGTGTTGCAAGTATCAAAATTTAGGAAAATTGACACCACCGAATCCGCCACCAAAGCACAGCACTACACTGACATTCCGATGTGCCGTTAAGACACTTTACGAATAACCTTTGTAGATCACCTGATGATGCTTCGGTGTCGAAGCGAAACGTGCGTTGAGGCACATTGGAAAGTCAGTGATTTTCCCTCATATTCATTCTCGGATCTAAGCAAAGTAGTTTAAAACTTTGGAGTTTAAAAGAACTCGTGGTAAATTATAAATATAGCTAAAGACAAAGTCTTGATTGACTGCTACTTTATTAAATCTATTTGTACTCATGTCTTATATACATATAAGTGCATATAAAAGAGTAGATGTATTACATATATGGAACGAGTATATAAGAGTAAAAAAAAAAATTACTTAGTATTTTTTTAATTTTTTAATTCTTTTCTGCATTCTGTATTTTTGTTTTATTTTTATTATGTGTTATGTTTTTTTTTTACTTTTAGTTTAATTTAGAATTAGTTTTTATTATTATTATGTATATAGTTTTGTTTTTATTATTTAAATTTAAGTACATTGTAAATATCTTCAATTAATATGAATAAATAAAAAATTTATATCAAATAACATGTTAATATAATCAATATACATTTACTTAAATTTTTATTAACGATCGTAATCGACTATAGTGTTAGATATTGGTATTCATTATGTTTTTTTTTTTCTTTACATTCTTGCAGTGCGAAGGAAATCACTGTAATGTTAAAGTAAGTAAGTGAAAATTATTTTTAACGTAATGAATAAGTTTCATTAACATAAAAGATTAAAAAAAATTATCATGCTAAGATACAGACATATGCCAATAGAAGTTTATTACAAACTACAATAAAATAGACCTAATTTAGTACTATATAACAAGGTATATTATATATAACAAGGTAAAAATCATAAGTCGTTATTTCATTTGTTACAGTGTCATGGCAAGAACTGTACTGCTCAGGTAAATGTTACAATGATTTTTTTTTTAATTTTAAATATTTCTAAATACCACAAAGGAATCTAAGGCAATAAATAAATTGACTGGCCCGTTGGCGCAGTGGGCAGTGACTCTGCCTTCCGCTCCGGGGGTCGTGGGTTCGATTCTCGCCTCGAGTCTCGGTGTGCAGATCAAAATTGCCCTTTACACCATATCATTAAAATGAATACTTTAGGACATACGAGAGATTTAAAATACGAAGGCAGAGCGGCCGATCGGCGGTCGGGTCGGCTAAGCGACCAATAGATGGCGCTGTATTTTGATATATAATTGTAAGAGTATGCCAACGTTCGGGCAAGGCAACTTCCGCCGGGTCCGCTAGTTTGTTATATAATAAAATTATTATTTACAGCAGTGATTCCACAAACGACGATCTTTTAGAGAAGCAAATCGAAGAAAAGGAGAAGATTTTGGCAAAAATGCTCAATTTAGAATCTCTTAGCATTAAATGCCCTATAGAAAAGGAACCGAGCATAGACCACGTTGACGCATTTTACCAACCAGAAAACCCATTGAAAACAAAAGAACCGATCACGCGAATAGAAAAACCAGTTGCAGTTGAAGTAATTAAGCCAGTAACAGATAAAGTGAATACAAAAGCCGAGAAACCAGTACAAAAGTGCATCGAGCCTGGAGATTTAGTTCCAAAGGTTGTTAAATTACCCAACAATTGGAACTTGGAAAATATACAACTTAAATTGGATATGAAAAATGGGATAAAGGATGTTGGAAATATATTATCGCCTGACGATCATTTAGATAGCGAATGGGAATTTGTTTGAAACAATATCGAATCTTTTATTGGTATGACGCTTTAAGGCTTATTGGAAGCATTTTATATGAACATGTTACATTATCATAATCATGTCATATTAATCTCTTTAAATATTCGCAATCTCAAAACAGTTTGTCTACTTGTGTACAATATTATTTATTGCGTGGCTTTCACGAAAATGAGCTTTGGAAATGTTATCTTGGCTATTAGTCATAACTGAGTTTCAAGTATAGGCTGAATAACATAAGAGTACGAGATTGTCTTTTCTAAAATTATTTTAATATTATAGCGTATTAATTAGAAATTGCATATGTTAAATGACACGGAATTGCCAAGACATAAATGACTTTACCTAATTTGAACAATATTTGTAGAGACCAAAACCTATATATATCATTTAAAATTGTGGTTAATAAAACAAAATTTTAGATTTGACCTTTTTTATTAGTTTAAAATAGAATAGTGACTGCGAATTTGTACAAGCGTTTATGATAATTTTTCTTTGAATTTATTTCTGACTCTGTAAAAATTGTTGGACGGATAAAATAAAAATATGCGATTAAGGTACAAACTTGAATGTAATAGCCAATACTCGGCTCCTAGTTTCGGCCTAAATTGTAATTGATATTTAAGTAAATGCTAGTGGCGTCTGGAACGCTACTTGTTTGCTATTTGAGCCGAAACCGAAACATTCCGAAATGAAAAAAAAATACAGATCATCACAAAATGTATTTTATAAGAAATTAGTATTTTTTGCAACACTTATAAATGCACTATTGCCAATATAAATTGAAAATATAATATTGTATCCTTTGCAATGGACTGTTAAAGTATGATATTATAGGTTTAAAAATACAAATAATCAAATTTTAATTTCATTACAATGTAAACCCGAAGTCTGAAATAAATGTTGCTAATGCTAATAGTATGTATTAAATAGTTTTGAAATCTTATATCCTCTATGCTAGGCAAGTACGGTATAGGTATTCATCGCCCACGATAACAGGAAGGCGACCTCCTACGGGAAGGAATTTATGAAAAAAAGCTGTGTTTTATGCTCACCAATAATTGAGTTTATTTATTGCAACAATCATACTTTCAAATAGTATTTAAATGACGATTATGTATTGATTTACTCGTGCTTGTATTATATTAATAAATATACACAAACTAAACTGAACGAATGCTTTATCAGTGCATTGTACGCATGATCCCTTGTGATATATATTTAATATTTATGTATAACGAAACCATGTAAGTATTCTATATCATTATGAATAGGAAAACAAAAGTTAGTTAAGTTTTAACGCATTTCAATTATAAAAATTAATGACCGATTCTGTAATGAGGAGGTCGTTGCCTAATCAGTGGTCGACATTTGAGTCGATCGCTAGGTTAAGTAGCTCTTGCTGCGACCGGGTGATAGATGGGTGACCCATTCTAACACTCCGGTAGGCACTCCGGTGCCTGCTGCCTGCTCGTCTGCCCCCTTGTAACATAAAAAAAAATATCAAGGTTAAACTTTATATATTTATACGTCATAGGTATTCAGGTTGGTAGCATTAGCGAGAGATCTCTTCAAATTCAAAACATGCTCTGTCTAATAGCCAAAGACTTTGTTACTTATCAAACTTTAAAAAAAAAGTTTAAAAGAAAATGATTTTAATTGTCTTTTTGCATATGAAATAAAAAAAAATATGTACACTTCAATATAAAAAAAAATAAAGTTTTTTGTTTAATTGCTATTATTAGCTAGGAATGAAATAATAGACAGATACAGTTCATTTTTTTAATGACGTAAACTTTACAATCCATTAGGGTAAGCACTGAATCTACGCATTGTGTAGATCAGTAGCTGAACTCGTTCTAAGCGCCTTTGTAAATCTTCCACTCCACGTTGGCCAGCGATAATATATCGCTGCGATAATAATAATAATAACAATTATTTGTTGGATAACATACCCATAGCAGACATAACACTTAATACGATAGCATTATCATATTTGACTTGATCTTTAAAGAATTAAAAATTATCTCGTCATGGCTAAAACTATATATAAATAAAAAACTATATTTGTAAACTTTAAGTCTCAATGCCCTCACCGACAAATCTGTAACATGAGACAATTATTCCTCCCATAAATAGCAAAAATGAGATGATTTTCCCGAAAGATTGCTGTCGAACTACTAAAAAAAAGTGCAAATAACTTTAAATTAATGGTATTTAGAAGTTCAGGGTTGCTCTAATGTCTAGATATTGAGGAAAATCTTATATTTTAATACGATAATTGCTATTATCGTATTAAAATTTACAGCGTAATGTCGTATCAGCGTAATGTATTGGGAAGCCCAATAATAGAGTACAAAGTATTAAAGTAAACAATGTAGTTAGCGGTACATATCTAAGTAATAACGGCATCGTAAAAAAGTTAATGTCTCACGTGAATCATTCTGTACATTACATATGATATGTTATTTTCAAGAAAAAGTAAATTTCTTGGACTTAATACAATTATACAATTGCAACTGAATTCAACAAAATCAATGGTGCAGTAACTTTCGTTAATTATACAGAAGTAGCAGTTGTAAGCCAGTTAGCAAAACATCTAGCATAAAACGTTTGCTTATTTATCTTCTATCTCTTGATCGTCTTGTTATATTATTTAAAAATAGATAATAATTGTAAACAATTCTTTTTAACACAAAAAAATATACCTTAAAACTTGTATTAAAGATAAAAGATTTAGATTATCCAACCAGTTTTAGAATGTTGGGAAGAATTTAGTGAAATGCTTAATACGTAGAACTCATAACTTCTCACGATTTGTGTCTAACTTTTAGCGTTTTAATGCTTGTATACTCTTAACTATCAGTGGAATAGGCCCTAACGTGACGTGCAAGTTTCGCCCATTTGACTTGCTGATAGTAACACCGGTGGTCCCGCGGGTACCAAAGATCCTTTATATTTGTAAATAATAAACCACTATGAGTTAAAAAAGAGTTGTATCTCTTACCATCTTATTAATTTCCTATTACGATTAAATTTTCCATCTATAGTTGCATTTTTTGACTGAAAACAATATTTAAGTCTTATCTCAATAGACTTTTTAAGTTAGCCTTAAAACAGCAAAAAAGGTTACCACGGTTATCTAGTAAAAAATAGCGAAAGAAAAAGAATTTTCTTTTATGTAGGTACTTTCAAAATTTATTTATTTATAATGTGAAGGTACCTACAAATTTAATCAAAAGGTCAATGGAATTGACAAGAATACGTTCTTTATTTAAAAAGATAGAACGGTCAATAATAATGATTTGTATATATATTAGTACATTAAGTTTAAAACTTCTTGGTGCACTAGTTTTTTTTATGGTAGATAGACCAGCACTTGACTGATACAGCCTAAGATGTAACGTTCTTGTCTAGAAGATACCTATTCATTCTGCTCTTAAAGTACCGATGTAGAATATGTGAGAATGAATACAGATGAATGTAGGGACTACAATTTGTATTCTATTTAAACGTTAACTCACTCTTGGATGAAGTTACAGTCGAATTAAAAATATATGTCAATTCTGAGATTAATTTGGAAAACCCATATTATTTATCGGTTTTCCAAATAAATCCCAGACAAAGCATTGTGTTTTACAACAATTAAATCATGTTTCCGATGTTGCGAGGGCGTAATTAGACACGCGATTCGTAATAAGATAAATTATTACGACAAAAGGATCGATAACGAGCGAATACTTTTTTTTCGCTCGGCACGTCAAGGAGTTTCCCAGAGGGATTCCTTTTTGTGTCATCGTGACACAGGTTTCGACAATTGCCGGTTTTTGTGAGAAAATGCGTTTCTAATTGGTTTAAGTATCGGTTTTTCCGGTTGGCGGTTGTGTTCTGTGATACGCGGTTTTTTGCTGGGCTGCCAGCCTTAAATATAGAATAAGCACGGTGAAAGTAATGGCGGTTAATTGCGACGGGTTATTAGTTAACGTGGAACGAAACGTGTACTGAATAGGGATTTCTTTGATGCTTAAACATGCGTGCTTTTGGTATCGGTTCTTATATCAAGAATGTGATTGTTGTGATTTTTTAAAAACCCCATTTCCTCTCAAAGTTTTTGTTTTTATTTGTCTTATTTTTTTAATTTTATTAAATTAAATATATGTATTTACAGTGGTAATGTATGTGTGTAATTAAGATTAGTTTGATTATTTTTTTTTTCTCAAGCACCGACATAGTGGCTGAAAATAATTATTTTTTTTACAAGTATAAACCCGATCTTATGCTATTTAAAAAGTAAATGTTACTTTTTTGAGCATGCCTAATTATTTTCGGTAACCCTGCAATTTTAATAGTTTGTGTTGGGAGTCAGCGAAATGTATCGAGCAAGTTTGGGATCAAATCAAGCACCACACATAACGCATCCCGTCTCTAAACCACTAAGCTATCGAGGCTTTAAAGCAACTTTATAACAAATAACGAAGCAAGTGTGGTTTAGACCAAACGACTGAAGTAATACTTCTTTAACTAATGCTCGAACACACTTTTCGTAAAGCCCTCGTAACGCATTCATCAGTTTACTCCCCAAGTTAAGCGTGCGTAAAGAAGTTTTGCTTCAAAAACCGATACCGGTGATTATCTCAGCGATGAGTCAGGGATTTCCCAAATTTTCGCGGAGACGGTACATGGACACGTCATGGCGAAAATCGTCTGAAAACCTACAAGAGCGGTGTCGTGTCTCCGAACGATTTTTTCTATTACTCATGCATGTGGGAAGTTAAGGGTAGTATTCATTCATATTGGAATGAACTAGCTTTACAAATAACTACAAATCTTCTGTGTATGGATATAACTGAATAAATACTGAGCAAACTTAGAGTTGGATAAGATATGACTTTAAATTCGGAACGAGCCTTTATTCAATGGTACAGGCATACGTTCATACCAATTGGGTTTAAAAACTAATTAATATTTTTTGAGATTATCATTAATGTATTAGACACATATAAACAATGTAAAGTTAAAAATAAATATAATTAAAAAAGTGGATTATAATAAAACTATACAGTTTAAATTCACAGATTTTGTTAAGTATAAAACTAGAAACAATGAGATAAAAAATACATTATAAATGATAACTACGCGATGTATCTAAAAATTAAAATTATTTTAATAAAAAAGACCCTTAAATTGTTAAATCGAATATAATGTAGGAAAACAAACATAGTTTCAGTTAATTTAGGTTTACGGTAAACTATGGCTTCCGCGCCTCAGCTTCCTCCATTCAGGTATTGTTCCCGCCACAAAATAAATCATCTTTGCCCCGTCCAATCCTAGCTTATACTTTAACCCCAATACCATAGACTATGAAACTGTCACTAGACACTGCACGAAATGTTAGCGTTTGACTTTAAGAATAATAATTGTAGGCTGTATGCGTCAAGCTTAGCTCGCCGTGAGAAATTAAGATTATATTTTACGGCACTTCAGACTTTATGTTGCTATAACAATGTCATGTATTTTTCTTAATATAGAGAGGAAAAAAATAAAAAGTTAGTTATCTTATCTTAATGATGATCAATGCAAAGTTAATGTATTCCTTATGATAGTATTAAAAAGTAAATTAGGTCATCACGATTACGCGAGCGACTCCGCGTCGTCGAAGCTTTATCGGCGAATCGCCAGCGGACTGCAGTTTTGCATTTTTATGCAATTCTGTTATGTAATGTACACAATTTAATTGTAGCTAGATGTAACTTGCAAAATTAGTCGCGTCTGCTATATTGTTTTATAAAAGAAGCTCCAATTTACTGTCATGTTTAATTCCACTTTCTTTACTGTTTTAGGGGACGTAAGCCAAATTAAATGAACCTATCGCCGAAGCGTCATGATTGAGTGTAAGTGGTGTACCTATGGCGCCCCCACTATGGCGAGGAGAGTGGACCCTGGTTTTAGTGGGTATTCTGGTAGTTGCCGGCGATCCCCACTCTTTCAGCCAAAAGAGAGAGCCAGCTGTGTCTCGTAAATACGTTTAGCATTTTCGACGTTAGCATTTTCCAGGAGAAAAGAACGCTCTTTACAGTTAAAGTTTTAAAAGACAGATATAACACTGGAGTGGCCCGATGGCGCAGTAGGCAGTGACCCTGCCTTCCACTTCGGGGGTCGTGTGTTCGATTCCCGTCTCGAGTCTGGGTATATTAATATATTTCTACAAAAAAAATGTGTATAACAGGCCTCTGTTACCTATAACACAGGTATTAAGTAGTCTACCTTAGGAACAGACGTCCGTGTGTCATATAGTCCTGTATATATACAATATATAATAGCACCTAACAAGGGCTAGGCTCTAAAGAAATTTGAATAAAGCATCTTTTGAATATGAATTGGAATTTAATAAAACTAACAGGCGCGAGCTGAACACATTACTGAATAAATTATGCAGTTCCTACATTAACATCAATCGGGCCGCCGAATGAATTAAAATGATTATATGAATAAATTATATACGTACTATGTGACGATACGTTTGTCTATATTTGTATTGTAATAAATAATAATAGACAGAATGTCTATTTATAGTGTGATGAAGATTTTATGGGCTACTGTACGAGTACTGTACTGTACTATTACTGTACGAGTCATACATTATTAATAATCAGTGTAATAAGAGGTTTTTGCCGCCTAGTGGGAGGACAACAGGGAGATCTGTGTATATTTTTGTTAGAAAAGCTAAATCCAAAATCCTAAAACACTACACATACAATTACAACGCAACAAGCTTAAGGGAAAAGCACAATGGCGCCAACAGTTTATCTCGTAAGAAGGTCGGCGCGAGAGATTTAAGCAACAAACGAGTTACGAGCTGCGCCTGACCAAAAAAGCCGCTAAGGTCTCAACGCGAGCGCTGATTGCGGTCCAAAGCCGTTTACAGTTAACCAATGCTGTACCATCTGTAACATGAAAATCACCACATGTACCCCAAGTTCTTGCAAAAATATCCCACACCAATATCTAACTTGTGCTACGCCGATAAGGAATAAAATAACTTGCAGCTTTTACAGACTCGCTGCGAGGTTGTCCCATGTACAGGCAATCTGACATATGGCGGCTAAAACACGTCCATTTAAGGTGTGCGCATATGGAGTCCGAGTCATGCTGATAGATTGTTTGACAAATTAAGCCGTACACGGCGTTGTGGGCACGTTTTGTAGGACAATAGTACAATACCATGACGAGCGACTTTTCTAAAGGACATTTCATGTTGGAACGTGGACACATGAGCTTCTTAAAGTTTCACTTACCATTGATAGTGGTTTTAGAATGCTATTGTAATGAGATTGATTACTTGAAATACTTTTTTTGTACGCCGTGATTTACCGTGGTCAGAGCGCATAGATCCGGATATCGAGATAAAGCTCTAAGACAAAACTCATTAAAAACAAAAAAATCTTTATTCTGTATTCACTTTCTCTTTTCGAACCTACATAACGTTACGAAGTCCGTTACAGTTTTTATTGGAAGCACTAAACGAAATTTAAATTTTTATAGGTTTTTTACGATGGCATATAAGAAAGACGCCAAGGTGAGGAATTTAAGCGCAAATATTAACGTGATACAAATAAAATAGGGCCTCCACAGCTCAGCGGGTAGAAGGCGGGATTGAAATACGTGAACAGCTTGAATTTTTTTTAATATAACAAGGGGCAAACGGTCGTGTTTCACTAGAGTGACTACCGGCGCCCATGGACAACTACAACACCAGAGGCCTTACAGATGCGTTGCCGGCCTTTGAGGAATGATTATGCTCTTTTCTTCAAGGTCTCTAAGTCGTATCGGTTCCGAAATACAGACGCTGGTAATTGATTGAGGTAAAAAGGTATAAAGAAGTTGAATCGACTCCACCCACTGTACCATCATGACTTATGCGTAATATTGTGTAATTAAATAGGGTTTATTGAAGAGGTGATCTTCAGTGACTGTTCGCGTCATATCGGCCCACTTTACGGAAGACAAAGCATTCTTGTCTCGGGTTTCAAGCGTTTAATTAACTATGAAAAATAATGACGGAACAAAGACAAGAGCTGATTGTGCTAAATTATCAAGTGACATGACGTTAAATAATTATGTTAAAGAATGCTTTGAAATGAATCTTTAAGAGGTATAATTTGCTTTTTATTATATGTAAGAACATAAAATTTTGAGACAAAAACAAAAAAGCCTCAATGGAAATGTGGATTCGACGTCCATGGAGAAATCCATTGTTTTAGGGTTACAGATAATAGTAAAGACGTTTGCTATATAAAAAGAAGAAAACGGGCAGGTGCATAGTTCACCAGATTATAAATAACTACCGACGTCCATGGACAGTTCTGTGGCTTTAGGGACACAGTTTATAGAAAAGACTGTTCTGTTTGTAGAAGTTGGTTATGGACGCTAAATTTGGCAAATATCAGCGATAAGCAAGTATGTGACTGAAAACGAGAGAGAGGCGGTTCTCGGTCCACGATAAGATCTGCACAACTGGTATTTAATACGGGCACGACTTTATACGCGACGCCTACTCGCCAGTACCGTTCCTGTCCACTCTACGATCTATGTTGAGGAGATGTGATTCTTGAACAGATATGACATGCATAAATGAAACGACGGTTGGGTTCGTTGACGTTGGCGCAACCATCAAGGAAATAATATTAGTATCTGCAATAATCTTACAAAACTCTTCCCCATATTACTATTCGCGAACTGTTTCGTGTGGCTCTTCCACGCATCAGACCTTTGCGATCCTGTGTCTCTTATCATACTTTACCTCAATATAATACAACCTTTTTCGCAAACTCTTTTGCTGTTACTGCATCTTGACTTTACAACACTATTCCAGACTCTATTGTAAGAGATAACTCTACTCTTTACTCTTTTAAATCTAAACTAAACAATTTTATCTTTCATCTATTTAGTATGTTTATCGTTTTTATTTTCTTTTTATATATGTATATTATTGTTTATATTAACTATATAGGTAAGCTCTAATTGTCATTCTTTTTTCCCTTCAGTACCTGCACCGCTTTATATTTAACACTATTTATGCTACACTCCAGGAAAGCTGGAAGAGATCTCTTTTAGAGAAAAGTTTTTCCATTGTTTACTTACGTTCTATGTAGTGTATTTTTCTGTGTGTATTTTTAGGTACATAAATAAAAATAATAAAATAAATAACATTTTTTGTACAATATTCCCTAACAGATAGCTTAACAGATCATTTTTTTCAGCTTAATATTAAAACGACGGATCGAAATTCAAAAGGACTCGCTACAAACCCGAACCAACAAGGTTAACTTGCTTCTTGATCACCCCTACAGTCCTAAAACAACCGCCAACTGTAATTGAGACGAAAACGTTAGACTTAAAACTTCACTTCACAGGAATCGAACCAAACACTAAGACGATTCCAGTCCATCCTGTACTCGTTGAGCTATCACGACTCTTTAGTATCTGTAATAAATACATCGCACATCTTTTTATACTACACCATATGATACAATAAAGCTCGCATCAATTCAGATGAGGTACCAAGTACTCATTTGCACATCCTTTGTCTTGTACACACGTCATGTGAGTCGCGGTCTTTGACCTGACCTGTCCAGCACTTTGCGTTTTGCGAGACCAAACTTCTAACAGAACTGAAAATATTTCGTCTAAAGCAGACACGACTCTACGGTACAAAAGGCAGAATTCTTGTACGACCGATCTCTAACCATTAAACACACTTAACGCTTAATAAGGGGCGTTCATGTGTAAGTATTTTTCAAAGTGGTAAAGCAAATGTCAGTCTGTGTCTGTCGTCACTGATCTTAAGGTAAATTGCCTACAACATCTCACCTGAAAAGGTAATACTATGGTCTTTTAGGTTCTGTCAACAATAGTGGGGTATTATCGGCAAATGTCTATTAAATAGCCATCAAAAGCTTGTTACTTGGTAAACGATTGCATATTACCTCATGGGCAGGCTTTTAATGAAATTTGTCGGAAGCGGAAGTGGAAGGCTTGCCGTCTAGACTGCGGCCATAAACCCTGGCGGGGGAGGGCTGTTGCATTAGCGTAAAACTCGAGTCTTTTGACTGACCACACCCAATTCATAAATACTAAAAATATTATCTCCTAGACTTAGTTATACATTTCAATATGGGTACTCGTCATGTTAAGCAATATTCTGTTTAACACATCGCGTGATCCTGTACGGTTGGGTAGAGATGGGAACATTAGAAATTTTTATTGGTTTTTTCAATTTTATGTCACATTTTTTTACCAATACAAAAAAAGAGTGATGCGCTTGTTTTAAGTAATAACAGACTAGAAAAGTATCGATCCCGGAGCGAAGGCAAGGCAGTTGCCAACAGCTGTCTTATTTACAGAACCCCAACACAATAAAAGTATGTTTTCTTTCATTTCATCTTTCGCGAGTCATTGAACACGCTTTGAAATAACTAGTAAATAATTCAACGATATCAAACTTACTTCAATATTCTTACTTCCTTTTGTATCGGAAGAATCTATTAGTACCATATATCTTATGGTTACTTACTTTTGCCAAATAAATATATCACGAATTCTCAACCCCTCTGCAAATTTATCTCATCTTCCTTCATCAACATTAGATTTAGTAGTTTTTCTTTCAACTTTGAAAATAATATACTTATGTGCAAAATCGTAATTATTTTGTTAAAAATGTAGCAGCCTGTTATTCTTTATTAATATGGATTATTTCCAAGTGAAAGTTCCGTCAAATTCGTTCTAACTGTTCAGGCAGTTACCCGTAACAAAGGGACAGACGCACATTATAAGTGTATTAATTTCAAACCTTGTCGAACCTGGTCCAGATTGGATCAAGACCGTAGGGAGGGTGACTTAATTTTCGACCAAATGCGAGTCGGCGCATCAATTTGCTTATGATTGATGTCACTACATCGACATTCCTACAAAGACTGTGTCTATTAAATATATGATGTTGATACATTGTTTTTGTAAGTAAGGTATTGGATATAATATAATCAGGCTTTCGATCTTAATGGACCGTGAATATGTGACGTCAAAAGTCTAATATTTTTTGACTGGCCCGTTGGTGCAGTGGGCAGAGACCCTGTCTTCCGCTCCGGGGGTCGTGGGTTCGATTCCCACCTCGAGCCTGGGTGTATCATCTATATGTATGTATTTATATATTTAAAAAAAGTGTATATCAGGCGGCTGTTACATATAATACAAACATTAAGTCTACCTTAGAAACAGACGTCCGTGTGTCATATCCTATATACTTATATTTATTTATTTATATTAGGGCGGTGGGCACGCCTATCATGCCTACGGTTAAATCCACTAAGCATAAAATAAAATACATTACCACTTTACAACAAAAATGAATTATTACTATGTAAAGTATAAATATACCTTTCATATAATTTCTTTTACAAGTGTCTAAACAGCTTAAAAACGAAATTTCGCTAAGCGCAATTAAGCACGTTCACATTAAGAGATTATCTCAATTTTGCGCCTTGACGACTCGTAAAGCGATGCGAGTATTTGATCTGTCTACCGCCGGTAGATAACATCTTCTGCCGACATTTATATGATGAACAAGCGTACATATATAATACTCCAGGTCAAAGGAATAGAAACCGACAATTTGTTCAACATTTTATGAATTATTTCACTTGCACAGAGTTGCGGTTGGTAAAGGCATTTCAAATTCTCCATGTACATATAACGTGGGATACTTGTAGACTCATCCGTGAAAGATATTTAATGAAATAGTTTAAGTTAGAATACTTTACTTTGAGAGTAACATAGTATTAGATACCTAATACTTCAAGCCTAAGAATTAGAAAACCGACAATTTTTTATATTTTATGATTATTTTACTTGCACAGAGTTGCGGTTGGGCAATAGAAACCCTCCAAATTTCATATTATGTACATACATCAAAATTTAACACAGACTTTGCTGAATATTTAAAAAAAAATTCTCACCAAAAACCTATGCAATAAAGTATATAGGCCCAAAGGAATACAAACCGACAATTTGTTCAACATTTTGTATCGCGAACATTAAGCACGCCTATACTGCCTAGCTTTATCCCGAACTAGTACCAGGGAATTCCGATATGTTAGATAACTCGCTTCAAACCACAACTACGTCCGCGTTGTTTTGTTCGACCTTGATACAAACTTTCAACCCGTCTTTCACCCCTTTCAAATTTTATTATGGCGCAAAAAGTAGTCTATGTTCATCCCCAAGGTCCCATCTAATGTGAACGTAAATGTGTCAGAGGCCCTAGCGCGTAAATTTCGAACCGTTCGAGTCGACGAGTCGACTTTGAAAGTATACGTACTGGGCCCAAAGCGGACTATCCCTAGTGTCAACGCGTGTTGCATTACCATTGATTAGAAGCGTGACACGATAAAGACTCGCTTCCTGTAGGTCTAGCACGAACATTTACATCTAAAATTCAGTCGACTTGTCGACTTCGAACGATTCGAAATGTTCGTGCTAGGGCCTCTATACGCAACTTTGATAAATTTCGGTATAGAGATGGATTGAACCTTGGAGAAAAAAATAGGAATAAAAATTTGAATGGGGGTGAAATAGAGTTTTAAAGTATGAAATTCGATCATCTTTGAAGTTAGAAGTACGAAATTTTATTATTGGGCCTCTGATTAAAAATAAGCAAATATCTGCTTCAGCGTTTGTGCAAATTCTATTACTATTAAGGGGTGAAATAAGATTTGAAATTTTAATAAAACTTTCAGACACAGATAGCTGATTTTATAGAGTACCTTATTTATGGCACAATAATTAGGGTAACGCGCAAAAATTAATCAATTAATTTAAACAATATCACACTCCATTTAAAACGGAACTAAATCGCCGGAAACAGCCTAGCTGTTGCCAGCGACTTTCGATTCTCTACACTGTACTCTCCGTGTCCTCTATATAAACGTCAGTCTCGCGATAGACACCGACGTGTGCGGACGTTAGCTCCCAGCACCGTAGTAAGGTATATGAACAATAAATACGAAGGCATATGTGTTTTACGACGAGACTTATAAACATCTTTGTTAGCCTACTAAGAAAGGATTTTCAAATTTTAAATTAGAGCTATGCCGTAAAATTTTGTACTTACAAGTTGCTTACAAATGTCAAATCGTCGGTAGATTTCAAGGTAGCTCGATTTTTTACTTAATAATTTTTGGGTCCTTTCTCTATATGCAGATTAAAAGGTCATCCATTAATGGAAAATATTCCACGATAAATATCCCAAATCAGGATACAGGAAAAAATATATGTGAAACCCATATAAGAATTTATTAATTTTTATGTGTATATAAAATGACCGCATTAAAAAATACAGACTACCTTGAATCGAATACACATTTTTTCCATTTCGACTACGGAATCTCAAAATGAAGATCTATGAATAACTTTATTTCCCTTAAGAAGTCGGTTTTTAAACACTTACTCCGTTTCGTAAAGTATGTTGACACTACAGATGTATCGCGTAACAGAAAAGTACAAAATCGTTTATATTAACGCTGTCCCTATCTTACTAACACAATTAAAGTATTGGTGGAAAAGGGATAAATAGATTTTGAAATAAAACTTCTTTACGAGCATGGTAAGAGCTGAAGAATGCCTGACTAGACAGTGTAACGAAAATAGTGAAAGGTTGAGGCGAAAATTCAATCAAATGGCTAGCCTCTTTAGTTTAGACTTCATTTTTAATTGAACGGCTAATTTAGCTACTTGTTTGCGACGGCGTATAAATGTCGAAAGTCTGTATAGTATCAAAATGGAAGATTTCAAGGCGATAGTCTTTTTATCTAGATTCACAAATAAAAATACAGATATGTACATCAGGATTTAAAAAAAAAAAACTACATAATAAAAATGACACATCTATAGTGAAAACATATTTACAACTACCCTACAATCACAATACGACACTGATCACAGATTTTTAACCCTGCTCGAAGAATATTGCTGTCATTATGGTATTTCGTACTCTTTATGTTAAGATTTGTACAAAGTTGTACCTTGTTATCCCGGTCTAGTACTAGCGTCCTCTTAAATTGCAGAGGATGTGGCTGTGGGGCGAGTTAAGATGACCGATTGCCAAAGTAAGTTCCAGAAACCGGAGACAAATTTTATTTACATCGATTTACCTATTCAATACTAGTTATAGCTCAAAGATTTGCAATAACCCCTACTCTTTTATAACGTAATACTTCTAGGTACGGATAATATAATTTTCTCCCAGTACTGGGCATATCTTTTGTAATTTACAAGTGGTGACTTTATAGCTCGCCTTTTTAAACACTTTTTAAGTAAAATCCTGTCTATTGGGGCCTTTAATTATTTCTATAACGAAGGCACTACATTATCTTAAGGTGCGCAGTATAATTAGAGCACAATTTCTCTTACAATATTGTTTTTCCGAGAATAGTTTTTTCGGGATTTGTCATTATAAATGATTTTAGGCTTTAAGGGAGGGAGACATCGTAATTAGACATTGTTGTGTTATTTGGCTTCTTCTTTCTATATAATTTCTTTATATTTAATTTCGATATCCTAAAAAAGGTCATACTAATTATAATCGTATTTTAGTATCTTAAGCTCATTAAATAAATAAAAAAACCTTTTATTTCCGGCTTTACAACATGTTGGTACACTTATGCTGAAAACTTATAATAATTTACTGAATATGTTCTTATATGAATATTTTTTTATGTTACAAGGGGCAAACGAGTAGGTGGTGAGTGACTACCGACACCCATGAACATCTACATACACCCCCAGAAAGCGAGCAGATGCGTTACCGGTCTTTGAATAGGGGTTAAGGCCACCGACAACTCTCACAAACCGAACGAAACCTTCTAATACAAAAAGTCAGTGGCTGAGTGGTTCAAGCGCGTAAATTTTGATGAAGACCTGCGAGATCGCCTTTAGTCTGACATCATTCTTATAAAAGTGTCAAATACAAGATTTTCTTCTATAAATACCGTATTTGTGGTCATACTAGCGGCCGGCCTTCGCACGGTTATTTACACTATCGACATTTCATACGGATCCCTAACATTAAAAAAAAAGCCTATCGCCTGTGTTATTAAGGGATTATTTAGGATTGTCTCAATATAGTAATGCTAGTTGTTACCCGCGCCTTCGTCCGCCTAAAATTAGGTGAAAATTTTTAGCGGGATGACGATGGCCTTCTGCGATAAATGGGCTATGTAACACTGAAACAATTTTTCAAATCGGATCAGTAGTTCCTGAGATTGGCACGTAAAGAAAGTAAACTCTTCAGCTTTATATATTAGTATAGATTATGCATTTTTTATCTAAAATATATAATAATATATCTCACAATGTTACTAAAGAAAAGTCATTTATTATTTTCAAAAGAAATCTAAGAAAATACGGTCAGGAGCGTTGTCTAGAATAATTATATTTATACTTGTAGTCAATATGTTTGTTTTTTAACTTAACGTTTAAGAAAATTATTGTAAAATTGTCTTAAGTGAACATTGTTCTCGAGAAATAAAGTTCTTTTAAACACATTTGCTGTTAATTGATTTGTGTGCACTCACATTCGTCTTTATAAGGTTTTTACTAACAATTTTTAAATTTCACTGTACAAGTTTGCGTGCGTATGTAATATGGATCTTGTCATCTGAAAATAAAGTACTATTTTTTATGCATTTAGAAATCATTGTTCGGGAAAAGACAGGTTTATTCGTCTTATATTGATAAGTTTTAATTTTAAGTAAAATCAATTAAAACCTAAGTGTGGGTAGTTGTTTTATTACATTCTTGCAGATTGTTTTCCACCGCACTCCGTCATTATTCCGTAGGGTGTAGGCCCAAGACCGCTGTGGAGGGGGGCCCTAAACCCCGGCGGAGGAGACCCCCCATTTTTCGAGATGAGTGCGAAGTCAGGCACGCTCGTGACCTCGCATCGGGAAGTGACCAATCTCGGGCCACCATGTTTGCTTGAGTGCTAGTAAAAAAATGAGAAAAGAATATGCATACGGTGACTGTAGTGCTTGTTGGTTATATGAAAATACTTGTTGTTTTCCGCCACTTCGTCCGCTTAAAATGCAGGAGACCAGACCTGCTAAATCCTTTATCAGCGGATGTTTACTTAGTATAAACTCTTTGCCAATTTTTTTGTTCGGTTATATATAAGAATAATAATAAATATACAGGACTATAATACACGGACGTCTGTTCCTAAGGTAGACAACTTAATGCCTGTGTTATAGGTAACAAACGCCTGTTATACACAAATATTCATAACATCTAGAATAAATTTAATTGTTAGGCTGCCTACGACATCTTATATGTGTATCGGTGTGTGTGTGTGTGTGTGTGTGTGTGAGAGAGAGAGAGGTATATGTGTTAATTTTTGCTTTTCTGTGTTTTTCTTTGTGTGTGATGATACATACATATTAATATATTTTAATTCGATTCTGTTAAAAAAAGATAAACGGTTGCAACCCTAACGTTGGCCCAGATGTTGAAGATCGAAAAAACGTTTTCGGCAATATCGCGCGAAACCGCAATGCTGGGGATATTGACACCTTGACCCACTTTGCAGTTTGAAGAAAAATATTGCCTATCGTTAAGGCGTTTAGTACGTTTGATAAAATATGGCAAGTGAAACGTTTTTTTCGGATCTGATGGGAGCCAACGAGGCCACCATATTGGGCCTTAGCTACTCTGCCGAGCGCCTTTCGCCTCTACTCCTCAATCCGTGACTGGCTGTAATACAACATGCTATAGATGGACGCAAAAATTTCCAGGAATAAGCCCTTATTCGCACGAGAGTTAAAAAAGCGTTGCGTCAAATCTCGACGTTGGCACCTTTTTCGCATTGGCGATACGAAAATAAATCTTATATGTAAAAATTTAGCGTTGAAAATAGAATATTGTTCGATAAAAAAGCAGCGCGTTACAAAAACGTTGCCATGTGAACAGATACCTGCGAATCCATATGTTCTATTTGAACGCTTTTTTAACGCACGTTTGAAAAGCTCTCATGCAATTGAGGGCTAAATAATTTTATTTAAAGCTGTAGAAATAAGTAGTTTTTAGCCACGACTTCGTCCGCATAAAATTAGGCGAAAACATTTAGCGTGATGATATGTGGCCTATAGCCTTCCTCAATAAACGGGCTTTCTAAAACTGAAAGATTTTTTCAAATCGAACCAGTAGTTCCCGAGATTAGCGCGTTCGAGCAAACAAACAATTTCTTCAGCTTTATATATTATTATGGATTAAGCACATAGCGTTACTTGTCGATTGCTGAAATCTGACAGACTAGAATCCGTAAAAACCCGGTTTAATTTCGCACTTTCATCGGTTTGTAGTGAGGATATTAAACATAAACATTTATATTATAAGAATAGATACTAGAACTTAATTTTCCTCACCATCTTTAATTTTCCCACGCTCATTTTACAAGCCAACATAACATATGTATATTATAATTAATATACGAAAAAAATGTATGAAACCGATAACTGAAATAATTGTATAGAAATATGGTTCTTTCAAAAGTTAGATAAGTGGTATAATTTTCCGATAAACATCTCACTACAACATGTTCTAACGAGTATGGTTAATTTCTTTCTAAGTACTCTAAAACTTTGTTGTTCGCATTCTTGGAAAGTCGTAAACAAATCGATACAAATGCGTAACACTTGTTAGCAATAATAAGTCTGTTGCGTTTGATATTTTTTATTGTATACCCAAACATATACGTGTTTGGATATAGATTTATACATATATACATACACTTTCAATAATATTTCTTATCTATAGCTCTTTCCTTTAGCGGACGCCATACAACAATTAACATGTTTTTGTACCTGCCTATTCTTTTGTTGATTTAAAGTACAGACTTCACAACTGCAAATGTAATTTACCTGTAATTGTTTCTGAAGATAAGAGGGCGATACACAGAATATATTTCATGTTGAAAACATTTGGGGTGTACAACTGTATAACTATTAAAAAAAACTAGCGGACGTTGTCCTGCGCAAAGGTTGAGCTACTTACTATTTACTGCATTCTATTATCCTATAGTATTATTTATTATATCCGTTCCCTTTCCCGTTCCCGTTTCCGTTCCTATTCCCGTCCCGTATATTAGTATAGATAAATAACCTAGATACAGAGTCGAGTGCCATCTGCTGGGCTGATTTATTAATCTAAACCATCCAGGTGCCATCCAAATGCTTGCAAAAAAAAATCAATCACATCTGTCCAGCCGTTAAGATGGAGTTCAGTGACATACACACGTACAGTAGAATTATACAGACGAGACAAAACTTGCAACTCTTACCTATATACGCAATTACAATTAACCTATACTATTCGTTCGGTACCCATGGACAACTGCAACACCAGGGGATCGCAGATGCGTTGCCGGCCTTTGAGAAATGAGTATGCTCTTTTCTTGAAATTTATATCGTCGACTCATCTCGCTGCTAGACAACTATTGCTTGGCTTTCCTAGTTTCGGCCACCAATCAGTCACAGCCTTACACAAATTATACTAACATACATAAAAGCTTGCGGAGCCAAATACCCAGTTAAAGAACGTATGAGTGGCAACCCTGTAATGGCTGTCTCAACGCATCGGTTCCAAAAACGGAGCTGAAACCGTTGACAGTTACAAATGTAACCACTCTTTCCCCTCATTATTATTCGTATTTAGTACGCCAATGAATGGTAAATGGATTGGGGTTTTTCGAATTTTGTAAGCAAAAAATTGTTCCAAACTTGAGATTTGTTTGACAGATAAATCTGCTTTAATATGATTCAATGAGAGAGTTAAATCAGATGCTTACAAATTTTATATTCCTTTTTTACCCAATTGAAACGTTTTCATTTAAAGTTTACAGGAAAAAACTTATCAATTGAATTGATGATCTACTAAATAGAATACTTTTGTTAAACTCCAGACATATATATACCTTGGTTAGAAACAAGAAGTTTGGATCAAGTGTAATTTTTTTTAAAATATATAACAAGGGGCAAATGCGGTACTTTTATGTGCAACACCAGGGGGATCGCAAATGCGTTGCCGGTCTTTGAGAAATGAGTATGCTCTTTTCTTGAAGAATATTCTATAATTTAATACTCGTACATTTTCTTCAACTAATTCTACACTTAGTTCCACAGATATGGTTCTTTAGATAGTATTGTACTGAACGCGACCCATTGTTGATAAAGAATAATGGCCCCAGTTGAAAGAGAGTCACGACCCAAATTTAAACTCATAGATGTTTCGAACTTTGCTCGTCTTGACACTTTTGTTCTTTCACAATAACGTAGTGGTACACGTGTTTTGGCTGTTCTTTGTTTCCAACGAATGGACAATAGACGCGCGTGTCGTATAAATCCTTCATTATTATAACAATTGTTGTTATATGTTCTATCGATGTTGATCCCATTCTTTTTTATTTTTATGATACAAGGGGGCAGACGAGCAGTCGGTTCAACTAAGTGACTACCGACACCCATGGACATCTGCAACACCAGGAGGCTAGCAGATGTGTTGCCGGCCTATAATGACGAAATTAGGCTCCGGGAATTCCTTCAAACCAAACGAAACAGTGCCATCTCTTCACGTGACAGTATTACTACTACCTTCACGCCAATCTTATGTGAGAAAGAAGTTCTGGTACCCGGACGCGCAATTCGTCTGCAGATCAAAAGGCCTGCAAGCGTGGCGCTACCTCTAATTTCTTAACGATCATAGTTTTATTAATTATTTATTATTCTTGCGTGCATCTTTTGTAACGCAATATCGAAAGAGATTCTTTTTATATTAGTGGAATTAGTTAGCTAACTGTCAAGATTACTGTTAGAAAAATTGTTTCTACATTTTTAGCGTGCTTTGTATGTATAGCCTATCAGATTTCTTCTAAAACATCTGTCATATATCTGCCTATTATATTATTATCTCTCTATACTATATTTCACTCGCATTTCAGTCTAGCTTTACTTTTTAATTTTTCCAAGTTACTGATTTCTTTAAGAGGAATATAATACACTATTTTTTCATATCATTCTTAAGGCGAATGAAGTATCATAAAAACGGGTATATCTCGTAAAATAAGCGGGCTTAATACATTAAGTTATACATAAAATTGAGAACATAAATCATTTCTCTGTTTACAAATACGCATCGCTTTATGAAATTAGGAGGCACCACTCGCTAAAGTTTGGAAAAGGGTAATTTGTCATAGAATTACTCATACGTTTTACAAAACTTCCACCCTTTGAAAGACAAGCCAACGCTTGATAATCCATTTGGGACTTAAGTGTATAATGTTTTTGAAATTCAGCAAATAGATGAGACTGTTTTTGGTATAAGCTTAAATAATTAAAAGTATACAATTGTGGGAAAGGCACACCAAGGTGGGAGGCTTTCGGCGAGGAATGAAATGTGGGAGCGAAGGTCGATATGCTCAACCCGGACGCGCCGGCCCAATTCGGCTACAAGCATGGCGCTACCTCTAATTACGATTAATATCACAAAGTGACATTAATCTGTTGACTAAGTCCTTAAAGAATTTCTTATTTATTTTAACTTAGACGTAATTAATTTCAACATAGATAGTAAAAAAAAAATTACTATATCAGTTTTAAATGCTGCAATTTGCTGTCGTGAATATGGATAAAATTGCAGTCAAGCACTGTCTTATTAGTCTTAAAAGAAATAAAAATAAAAATGATAAAAAATAAGCATCAAAGGTATTATTTAAAAGAATGAAAAGTAATTATTAGTAATTGAATGAATGAACAATAATCGTAAAAGTACATACTTTCAATTGTGTTTAAAAGTATAATTAAAATTCTCATATCGGTTTAAAAACACCGAGATGTCGTGAGAGGCAGCTGTTGTGAAGAAGCAAATTGGGTATTAGTATTGTGAATTTACGGACGTCGTGGCAGTTTTGGTTGATTTTGAAGTCTCACGCGTCAGCTAACGATAAGGGGCTCATCCGTAATTTACGTCACACGAATTTGATGTTTGTTATTTACTTGTAATCCCCCTTGTCCCTGTTATTTTCGAAACCCCTTCTACCTGATGTTATATGTAAATTATATATTTAAGCAGTCATACATACTGTTTGGGAAATTCTATGCAATATTTAGGTGTAGTCCTAATAGAATGGGAATGCACGATGTGATCGAATTTAGTTCGTTTGAACGTGTGACAAACATATTGTATTAATGTCTAAGAAGTGCTCTAATTCAAGTTCGATGCGAACGCCCGAAATCAATTAGGGCACTTTTCAGATATCTGTCTGCTAGATAGCACATTCGTACGAATTTATTTCGCTTGTATCGCGCATTAGCGTTCTATTACGCCTTAGAGTTTTAATTTACATTATGAAATTATTGCTACTTAAGAAGAAATTATTACCTTCTATACCTATTTCAGGTCTCAGATTATTAGGAATAGGCCGAAATGAGTATTTAGAACTGGTGGCAAAGGCCCGATCGTTGGGGAGGCGTGGACGTGCCAGGGCGATACGATCCTTGTTACCGCGTGTTCCCCTTAACATACCGATGCAGCCTTGGTGGCGGGTAGAACTGGGCTATGTGCTTGAGGAAGACGTAAAGGTAATTGTTTTCGGATAAATCTCCTTTTAACCCATTCGTCCGATTAAGCTGAAATTCGGTTCACTTATGTATTTTGATGGGCTGATCAATATGAGTGTTCAAGGTTAGAAGTAAGTGAAGGTTTGTCCTTGAAAGTATATTTTTTCTTTTTTTTATGTCATTAATGATAGGACGAGCAGATCACACACCTGATAGAAAGCGAAACGTCTGCCCATTACAGGAAAAAGTATTAACAGTAGGACTGTCTAGCACCGACCCGCGCCCATCACCCGAGACCACAGTTATTTGGTGTCATATACCCAGTAATTTGACTAGCTACAGTGCCCTTTTCCGGAATTTCATGGAAAAATATCTGGGACTGTGGTGGTGCCTACCTAGACGACCCTGTAAGAGAGTCTACCACCTAATAAATAACTAAATTTGCATTATTTTCTTTAATTATTGCTTTATTCATACATTGTATAATATAATTTGTCAGAGTCTTTCTTTTTTTAAGTGTCCCATATATATACACAGTTCTAAGATGCCGCGAAACGGGATATTTTTTATCAAATTATAAAACACTAGCTGTAGCCCGCGATTTCGTTTGCGTTGAATTCAGTTTCATTTTCGTCCTTCTTCAAGGTCCTATTTATTTATACACCAAAATTTATCAAAGTAGGCTTAGCGGTTTAGGCATGGAAACCTAATAGACAAAGCAACTTTTACATTTGTAATAATAATATAGAATGTAAAGTGTGCTATATTGAAAATACTAATGATTCATAATGCTGAGCTACCAAAAATAAAATATCAAAAAAGATGCATGAGAAACTAAACTACTTTGCTTTAATCCGCGAATGAATACGAGGGAAAATCGGTGTCATGCTGCAACCCGAAAGCTACACCACCGAATCCGCCACCAAAGCACAGCACTACACTGACTTTCCGATGTGCCTCAAAGTCTCACAAACCGAACGAAACGCGACAACAATACCATCACTAGACGTGACAGCATTGTCGCCACTTCACGCCGATCGCATGTGAGAAAGAGGTACTGGTACCGCGGACGCGCCAATTCGTATCAAAAACTATCTGCCAGTGAACTACCGGTTGAAACATCACAGCCGTTTTGGAGACCACCTGGAACACATAGACAGATAGACCGATAGACAGCCTGACAAAAAAATTACACGTGTTTTTGCTATAAGTAGTTACAAACAGACACTTCAATTTTATTTATATGTATAGATAAATTATGGTTTTCCTTGTATTTTATTAAAACTAGTTTTCTGAACCAAATATTACGAAGAAACACTATAACTGAATAATAAACTTTATTTTAAGAACTGTTTTTTATAAACATTATATTTTATATTCAACTTGCCACTTCAATTCTTAAGTTATAACTTTGACAAAAAAAAATTTGTTTAATTTAAATATAAGTTATTCCTATATCAAATGGACAAACACAATGTCTATAAATTTCTTTTGCGAGATAAATTCATAGCGAATTTAAAAAAGAAGTGTATTTTGGATAAATATTTTAATCTATTCGAAAAGTGTCGCATTGTTCCTCAATAAGTAGGAGCAAAGTAGCTCTTTTTTGTTAGGAACTTTGTAGCGGCAGGGAATGAGATTTGAATTTAGAACATGTATCATTTATAGAAATCGAACGTTAATTGTATTATTACCGGCTGGTTCGTGTTGGCGGCACGGCAGCCGCCCCCGCGCTAAATGAAAAAAAAAAGAACGCGAATTAAGTCTAGCTATTACCCACGAAATCCTGGGAGCAATATTTAAATGCCTATTTATTACAATTTCATTATATGGAAAACCAAAAAAGGTTGGACTATTTATAAGAATTGGCCAAACATTAACAACCTTCTACCCTTTGAAGTAGGTAGTCATTTATTTATTGATTTACAATCTACTATTTCATCTTAGATAAACTTAAATAACCTTTACTCCAGTCATTAATTACTTGTTTAAAAATATATGATAATGTTAAAAAATAACTGCTATATATTAAGCCATTTAAAAATATCTCATCTAAAGCAAAGTGTACAAAAGGATGTTTTAACATTATCAGTATCGAGAAATTAATAATATAAGAGGATTTCTTCGAAGGAAAATTTGCTTAAATTGTAAAAACCTCTTCAATTACGCTTTTAATCCCCAATAGACGATGTTTTTGAACTCTTATTGTTTTTGTTTTCTTCTATAAACATCTTATTGGATTTATTTATTATTTTCAAGCTTCTTTATAATAAAAAAATATAATTTCGCAATGATTACATAAGTACTTTCGCAATGGATTTATTGACTGAAATAAAAGAAATATTTTCAGAACGTATGAGTGGTTTATTTTATTTATATATATTATAGAAACATCTTCACGATATTTATGTATTAGCTGTAACCCGCGACTTCGCTCGCGTGAATTCAGACATTTTGTAAAGTTTTGAGAGTTTTTCGTGCGGAACCCTAATTATTTTTGTCTAAGCAAAATAAGGTTGTAAACTCAGCCACCTACCAGTGAAAGTTCCGTTCAAATCGCTCCACCATGTCATAGATTATTCGTAACAAACAGACAGACAGATAAACAGAAACTTTAACTTACGTTTTTGTTATTGTATATAAAGAAAATTATTTCGACGGTACAAACAGAACGTTCAATTTTATTTATATGTATAAATTATATGATGCATGTGAATTATTCGCGGATTTAAGCAAATAAATCTAGATTTCCTACTTGGTATTATGTCACTATGTACATAAAAGTTTTAATAACACCTAGGCCGCCGCTGGCAAGGCTGTGTCGCGTTGCCACGCCATCAAATCGCTGTTCGTCGTCAAGCCAACAGACGGTCTGACCCGTTGATTAAATATTACACATTAATAAAAGCGTTATATATACTTTACTAGTAGTCCCGGCAGACGTTGTCCTGCCAGTGCGTCGGCTCCCTCTTACAGCTGAAGGTCCGTCAAGTGATGGTACTGTTGTCGCCTTTCGTTCGGTTTGTGAGACTTCCCGGTGGCCTAAACTCGTCATTAAATTAAGGAGTATATCGTGGGGAACCTTGTCAAATGCTTTGCTGAAGTCAGTATATACTACATCAACAACTTGACGAGATTCTATTATCATTTATTATTATCATCTATTTGCAATCATTATACGAAATTATTCAAAAATGGTTGAAGTTTTCGCATTTATTATTCAAAAATTCAAATAGAATACAGTTTATTTACTATCAATTTCATTTTCTATCATACTAATGGACATAACTATGGAAAAGTTAGAATACAAGTAAGATGTCACAAGCTCGAAACGTGATTCGCTTCTCAACGGGGTATCATACTCGTAGCAATTTACCGGCATAAAATATAATTATGTTAAATATGGCATATTCACTATAAGTAAATGAGTATAATTTACATAATGTATTAACAAATTTAACCAATTTATAGTTAAATGAGCATATTAACTAGTTTTCACTCGCAATTTCGCAAGTGGAAAATATGGATGTCAAACATACTTAAAATGTTATAAATAAAAATATAGGTAATATAATATATATGCATGTAATGTAATGTATGTATATATAAATATAAACGAACCGAGGTTTATTTCATTTTGTTTTTTTTATATCCTATGTATTATAACTAGATTTTCTTTTTAACGACGTATTTTTTGTGTCCGTTTTTAGGCTTAGTTCAGAATAGTATGTTGTTTGCCGTTGCATTTTTCTAAAAAAAAAAAAACCAGAATTTCTACTGTGTGCACTACTACAGATTTTTGGCTAATTAGTAATGCTGCAAGAATTCACTCCCAAATGTGGTAGAATTCTGATTGGGCTGTGGCTCCTTTAAGGTTACCCATTATGACCAAAATTGCTCATTTTAATATGGTTCACTGTCCAAACAATGATGTGACGACACTATGACAGTCACTTATACCGATAGAAATATCAAAAAACGCTGTTATATAAGTTAATTAACAATTTTTTTCTGATACTTAAACATTTCCGTCATCTCAGAGATAATTAATGAGCACTCGATCAAAGACATTTTCCTTAAAGAGAATGGCTAACGTAGTAATGTAATTAGTTCGGATAGGATTCCATAGCTAAATTACATAAACGTTAAACAGCAAAATATTTAAAGTTAGTTTAAACGACTAATGTAACTAAGATTTTATTGAGTAGTCATTCTTTATTTGTCTAATGCCGGAGCCAGACATAGCTTCCTTTGAATGATCATGTAGTGTGGCCGGGAACTTTGTGTAGCTGTGCAAAGATTTGTAGTACTTTGTAGTCTTAGTTAGTCTTCAAGGACAAAAATGTACAAAGACTTTGAGCTATGTCCGGCTCCGGCATAAAAAAGACGCAATTGTTCATGAAATAAAATTAATATAGAGTAAGAATTGTTCCTTTACATTGTTTTTTTTTTAAACAAAACGCGATTATCAATTTAGAAGAAAACGTGCACTGGTACAGGTGGTAAAAGCTGCTGTCATCATCTAGTGATTTGCAATAATTTTGGACTGAAGAAGGTTCTACTGGGCATACTACAATGTTTAGTAAGCAAGATAGATATGGATAAGATAATATTTTTAATTGTCTACATAAGAGTACAATGCATATACATATGGAGGGTAAAACTAAACTATAACTATAAATCTATATATATAAAAATGAATACAAAATTCCCTAGGTCAATTGTATCACGAGTAACCGGCTGGACCAATTTCGCTAATTCTTTTTTTTTTGTGTTTTTTATTACCAGAAGAAGAATTTTTTATTCTTATTAATAAAAAATTTAAGAAACTGCGGGGAAAGTTAGAAAATTTAAGAATACTGAACCATGGGGATAGGGATGGGAACAGAAACGGGAATGGAATCGGGAACGAGAACGGCAATGGGAAAGGGACAGGAAACGGGAACAGGAATATTAAAGGATAATCGAATGTTGTAAATCGTATGTAACCAAACGTTTGGTCAGGACAGCGTCTGTCGGGTAAGCTATTGAACTATACAGGGTGACATTGTCGCGGTTAGGATGGTTACGTAGATCTTGTCCTAAGGTTGAATAAAAAATATTCGCACTGTCATAATATCAGAATATCAATCCTACAAGTATTTGCAAAAATAATCGATCGTGGCTTTGACAGGTATACAGCACTTGAGTTTTAGTGCCATTTGTATACCTGACAAAGACACGATCACTCAAACTTCATAATGGGCCATTGTTCTTATCTGTTTAGAAAGCATGATGAAAAATTTGAATTAACATTTTTCACACTTCTAGTGCTGTATACCAGCCAAAGCCACAATCACTCAAACTTCATAATAGTCCATTGTTCTTATCTGTATAGAGAGCACGATGAAAAATGTGAATTTATATTCTTCACACGTCTAGTGCCGTATAGCTGCCTAAACCACGATCACTCATACATCATAATAGTCCATTGTTCTTATATTTATAGAGAGCATGATGAAAAATGTGAATTTATATCTTTCACATGTATAGTGCCGTATAGCTGCCAAAGCCACGATCACTCAAACTTCATAATGGGCCATTGTTCTTACCAATATAGAGCGCATGCTCTGACAAACTTTCCGTTTTTACAAATGTGGCTTTTCAGGGGCTCTTACTGTATTAGTATTTATGTATAATAAACAGGATTCATGTATTTAGTCTGGAATCGCAATGTTTAACCATACATCGAGCAACATGTCTATGTCAGTGGCTTTACATGTAACTGATGATTTCATGATTGCTCCAGTTACTGTGACATAACATTGGACATTAGATGAACTCTTTCGATTTCAGTGTTAATTAATAAACTTTTACTTTGTAGTAATATAAAATTTAGGGGGGTATTATATCGTTTGTGGAGAGAATTAATTTATTATTTGACATATTTTCGTTTATTTCGAATCCTAATCGACATAAGTGTATTATTTGAATTAAATCACCTGAAGAATGGAATAGGGTATTGCAAAGTGTAGTGGTATGAAACATAATTAATGTATCGGTTATTCGCATCGGAATCGCAAATCGCGCGCCTCATTTTTATCGTCAGTGATCATGAGCCGGTAACTTCTCTTTTTTATTTTCGCATGACATTTTGTTTAACTAATCGCATGGTATAATCAACAGTTTAACCGATCATATTCCGTTAAACGTTGGGTTACGGATGTAGTTTGCGAATATGCACAGCGGACGGGTTGAGTTGTTAACAGTCTTGCGTCTTTTCTTTATGGTATTGGTTGCTAACGTTAATTTTTTTAGGGTAATCGGATCCCCGTGACCCGATATGTCTTCGGGGCCTCTTTCACCACCTAAATAGTGGTAGACCGAGCCATTTTCAACCGCCTTCAAAAAGGGAGGAGGTTCTCAATTCAACTGTATTATATATATGTATATATTTTAATGTTACCTCAGAACTTTTGACTAGGTGAACCGATTTTGATGATTCTTTTTTATTTGAAAGCTCTTGGTTCCCATGTGGGCCAGATTAAATTTGGTCCAGTTCGGACAATTTGAAGTCGTTTTTTCTTTTAAAGAAAGAAATGTTATCAGTAGCACTTTCGGTTTGTGATTTTAACACCGTCGATCGTTAATTAACCTACAGGTATAAGTAAATTTACACACCGTTTGTCGATTAGAAATTAGTATTATTTTTTGATCATGTCTTTAAAGTTGTCTTAGTTATACTTAGTTTCGTAGGTCCTTGACTGAACGTAATAAACGTGATCATTGATTAAACAACTTTGCTCAAATGTTGTTCTTAGAATCGACATAAATAGCACGTATTCTTGGCTCGTTTGGTCAATTCTTAGTTCACTGTTTTGTGAAGGAGGCCCTCAGACTTTCCACTAACAGGTTGTTTTGTTGTATGCTTATTGAATGGGTGCGCTTGGTTTGAATGTATTTATTTTTTTGTTTTGATGTCATACTCTGTTAAATGTAGATAAAAGCTATTGAACTAGATAATTGTTAGGCCCTAAGTGCCATGTACTGATGTGTATTCTGAACGAGCGCAAATATAATTTACACCCGCGGACGTGCTAAATTTTAAATTCTCTCGTTCTGAATCCCTTATGACTTCCAAGTGCACATTCATATACGAACATTCGAGTAAATGCATTAAATTTACCATAATGACGGAATAATTTTTAGCCTAACATTTAGTATATTTAATGTATTTAACTTCTTATTCCTTAAGTGCCATCTTCTCACGAAGTATACACTACACTTTCTAAGCTTTTCATCGATTTCTAAGTTAAGTTGCTCTTGTTGCGACCGGTTCATAAAGGAGTGACTCATTCTAGCACTGGTTTATATTTGATATCCGACTTCCTCCGTGTTTCGGAAGGCACGTAAAACAACGGGACCCGATTTATGTCACTTTGTGATATTCATCGTAAGGTTGTAGAAATCATGGGAGCTCCGAGGATGACGTCAGATGGCAATCGGTTATCTTAACTCGCCCCACAGCCACATACTCTACAATCTAAGTGGACCCTCGTATTTAACCGGGATAACGCTAGGAAGAAGAAGATTGAAAATTTCATCTAGTTAAGTCTAAATCGACAGATGTATAGCTAATCACAAAAAATCAATATCTATCACATTATCGTGAATGAAATGGGAAAACTTTCACAAAGGAGCTATCCTACGACGACTAAGGTATTGTACAACAATTTGCGAGTCCATTAACAGATGGATCGAGACGATCAATAACAGCCACAGCGTCTTTCATTGAATTTATAATATTCTTATAGGTTTCGAGAGCCAGTGTATTTTCTGATCGTCTATTTTTTCATTCGGCTATCTATGATATTTCCATCATTACGGATGGATCAGATCAGTCAGTTTATGTATTCTCCACTTATAGGCCTGGCTTAATCCATACAAATGAGAAAATTGATGTGTCTTTTCGTAACATCGAATTAAAATTCCTTTCTATTTGCACATATGTCATGTTATGGTCGTTACAACTACTACTAGAATAGTAGTTGCAAACAAAGAAGGTGAGATTTAGGTTTAAAGAACTTTTTATTTCTCAAGAACAATGTTCACTTGAGATAATTTTACAATGCCTTCTTAAACGTTAAGTTAAAAACACACATAGTGACTACAGGTACATACGTATAAATGTAACTTATTCTAAATAACAACCCTTAACGTATTTTCTTTAATTTCTTTTGGAAAAAGTAAATGATTTTTCTTTAGAGCGATATTGTGAGGTATATTATTAAAGAAGCTATTTTTTGTCTTAACTATACCACAAATATGATACAAGTTGGTAATCTTAGAGAGATGTTAGTGCCAAATACGTTACTGTCCTTTCACACATTTCAAGATTTATATATCAATCATGCTTCTGTTATGAGAAAAGGATGTTAAAATAATGCTAGTTTGATTGATACCTCCAATCTCTCTGCAAATAAAGGTTTCTCTCCCTCTATTGGAAAACGAAGAACGATTTATCACAGCTGCACAGATGGAGCGGGTTTTTTAGGGTTCCACATTCCTACAAAGATTCCTTATCCTGCAGCTGTCTGTCCATCAATAAGGTGATGTGTGTGTCCCTCTAGGGTTCCCAAACTTTTAGATGTAGAGACTTGAAATTTTCTATGTTGATGGGGCATGCTAAAAACTTTTGCAGTTGTTTAAGACCTTTGTCGCGTATCAGTTACGGAACCGTTCTATATAAACGTGTCTTAACACAATCTTGGCCACATTTTAAATTGATATAATTCTTGGCATTATGCACCTTATGATATTCCTTCAACTTGATATCTAAAATTTTCTACTACAGAATTTGAAATAAATATCAAAACGTGAATTTCTTATTTTTTTTCTTAGTCTTGAGAAAGCGCACATTCAGAATTATCGTGACTCAAATCAATATTTTTGAAATACAAATTGTTGATGTAATTGAATAATAAGATTTAATTTTAAGAATTTAAACAAGACGTCAATAGTAAACCGTCCTCACCCGTACCGTACTCTTCCTATACCGTCCGTGACAGTAGTATCCGCATCCTCTCTCACCTCCCCATCTACCTTCATATTCTTTTACTCCATCCCTTTCCCTTACTCATATCTTTCTAATTAGAGGTAGTGCCATGCTTTTAGCTGAATTGGGCCGGCGCGTCTGGTTACCAGTACCTCTTTCTCACATGAGATCGGCGTGAAGTGGCGGCAATGCTGTTACGTCATGCATGTGATGTTATTGTTGTCGCGTTTCGTTCGGTTTGTGAGATTTCTCGGTAGCTTAAACTCGTCATTAAAGGCCGGCAACGCATCTGCTAGCCTCCTGGTCGTGCAGATGTTTTTCTGCAACAATATGCGTAACTCTGTGGTCCTATGTTTTGTTGGTGCGTTCGCCTTACTGGTACCTGATGTCTATTCTAACCCTTATAATCGCTATCTATGATATACTTAGAAGAGAAAGATTGGTTGTTTTTTAATTTTTTATTGAAACTCGTGAACTTTGCGGGAATGATGTGAATTCAAGTAGAGCGGGGTAGGAAAATATATTGAGAGGGGGGAGGCCTTTGCCCAACAATGGGACACTATAAGCCGATCAAAAAGAACGGAAACACTATATGTTCGAGATATGAAACACCTTAAGAGTAACTACATATTTTATATTTCCCGTGAAATCTCTAAAATTCCATCAAAATCTGATACGTCTTCCAATTATTACGCTAGACATATAAAAGATAGAACCTCACAAAGATCGTATAAAAACTTTTATTTGAACGATGATAATTAAAAAAATATATATCCTTTTTTAAAAACGGATACCTAGTTATTTAGAAATCGCATACGAAACTTTATTTATATTTTATCTTTAATATATCCTTAAGTAAAACTTCCGAAAAATGTGTCCTGGCTGTTTATAGGAGGCAAGAAGTATATAAGAAGGAAATTTCTTCTTAGATAATATTATCTAAGAAGAAAGCCAGGCTTCATAACCACTGCGCTCTGGTAGGTATTGGTGAATTAATTAAATCTCGGCTACTTGCACACGACACGAGAAAATCGAATTTTAGCTCAACCTAGCTCGTGTGGCGAGACCTTTATAATTGGATGCCATACTTCAACGGATGGGCCACACACATGGAAAGCGACCGTATTAAATTTTAAGGGTTCCATGCCCAGCAAGGGGGCTTTATAGTCCCAAATTGTTTATTTTTAGAAAATGTAATATCCTTTTAGGCTTAATATTTCTGTTTCCTCTCAAATATTAAAGTCCTGTAATATTTACCCTGTTTTGAATCTTAGTTAAAACCATTCTGACCTTGCAGATAATAGATATATATGTTGAGAGTAGTAAAGTGAAAGGCTAGACATCTATGATGTATCTATTGAAATATTGTATTAATTAAAAATTAAATTATGTCTTCAATTTTTCGTTAAAAACAATGATTATATTAGCCTGAGAGCTACTGTCATAGATGCGGGAAGGTGTTTTCGACAGACTACAATTGGGAAGATATAATAATTTGTGAATAGAAGAACCGTAAAACGTAAGTCAAAATATTGAAACAATATGGAACGGGAAAGGGAAACGAAACGGAACTGGCACAATATATAATATTTTCGCGTCAGTGTCTGTTACCAAACTCCTTCGAAACGGCTGGAGCGATTTTTATGAAAACTGTGGATATTTGGTAGGTCTGAGAAGGATAACCCACGCGGACGAAATCGCGAAGTACAGCAAGTATATAATAAATTTATTCACAGAGCGAAAAAGTTGGCTCTTCATTAAGTATCAAGAACAAAGGGACGATTATACTAATTAGGCAGGCTCCTAATTCGTTAGAATAAATTGTCTATTTCTCTTCATCGCTAAGTTTTCAATTGTTCGTACAATTTTCCTTGAATGTAGGAATTATGAAACGTTACTGCTTAGAATAAATTATTGTAGTAAAGTATTATTTATATACGAAGAAGTAACATTATAAAGTATTTAATTACTTTAAATGAATTTGAAACCTTTATTAACTGTCTCTCAGCTCGTTCAAAAATCCAAATGAATTATTTGAATGATGAAAAAGATTGGGAGTAAATTTCTCTAACCGTGTCTGAATTATTGTGAAATGGCATAATCAGTCACTATAAAAAAATTACCCGACTGAGTTTGTTGTGGGCTCAGTGCAGGGCGCGTTGGAACCCTTGTAAACTCAGCTTTTAAATCGTAAAATGTATCATCAAGTGTTATAATAATGATAAAAAATTAATCTAATAATTTAATAGTCTTGGAAAGTGGACATGTCTTGCTCTATTAGGATCGATCTATTATCAATAACAGGTGTATTGTAGCCAATAAGCCTGATATAGTGTTGGTAGAACGATCAGTGCGCCGGGCAAAGATTGTTGATATAACTGTTCCACATGACGATAATCTCATTAGAGCTGAAAATAAATATGTGTGCCCCAAATTTTAGCGGTTGAAGATATCTGCTCCAAAATTAAGTTTCATGATTTCACCCGAACAAAAATATGTTGCAAGTTAAATAAAAGCTTGTAATAAAAATAAAACCTTTTTATTGACAACGTTTATTTGAACTCTATGGTTAACAAAAAAAATCTTATTTAACTTCACACTGCATTTTTCTGAAAATTTAATTAAATATGTAAAGTGGTAGATGCAGCCCATCTTGTTGTTAATGAATAGCATACTTAATATTTTGCCGTGATGGCTGAAAATGCTTAGTGGTGCTCGACATTTCGAGTGACATACATATCCGACCATATATATACTGCAGTCTTTGTGTAGATATATTGTAGTCCTTATGTTTATATATCGCGTTTGTGTTTTGTTATCTTTGTATATATATTGTAATCTTTGTGTCCGACATATTCGTAAGTGTTGCCATTATGTTCTTGAATTTCTTTCTCAATAGAGTTACAAACCATAGATAAAAAAAAAACAATATGTTTTAGACACGACTGAAGTAGAACTTCTAAGATTTATATGTAATTAATATGTATATATATCACAGCTTAATTAGCCGCACAATTAACAGCCCAGTCCTTTTACTGAATGAAAGATTACGAATGTAGTGTTAAAATAGTTCGTATTATTTATAAACAAATAAACCGGGCAAGTGCGAGTCAGACTCGCGCAGTAAGGGTTCCGTACCATCACGTAATACATTACAAGTTTATTTGTAATATTTATATTTTTCATACAGTTTCTTTTAACTTGACAAAGTCACTGCAATTTTTTTTTTTCATAAATTAACGGTGTTCGGTATTTTTCCTAATTGTGCACTTCAAGATGCTATACTTAGAGGGTTGATTATTTCACAGCTTCAAGGGACCGCAAACCTCGGTATTTGGTTTTAATTTCGACTTCATAGCTCTACGCGTTCTTGAGAAAAAGGTCATGACAGACAGATAGACAGACTGGCAACGAAGTGATCTTATAAGGCTTCTTTTTTCCTTTGGACATACGGAACCCTAAAAAAGCAATCAAATCCCGGCCACGTTAATCCTGAATCAATACAAATCTAGCAGTCTGACCGAACCAATTTGAAAATGTTTCTTTTTTTAGGCTACGTAAATAAAGAGCCTTTTCAGGTTATTGCGTTTTGAATATTTTGAAAATCGCATTTCACGAGAACAAGGAGTCTAGAGGATGGACAGTAAACTAATGTGGTAGCGGGTCTTCTTCTCTCATGTTGTTTTACGTGTCTTCCCAAATACAGAGGAGTCTGGATATTGGAAAACTAGTTTTATAATGGGTCACCCATCCATCACCCGGCCGCGGTAAGAACTGCTTAACCTAACGATCAACTCAAACGCCGGCCACTGATTATATGACGTCCTCTAATGTGTGGATATAGAGTCAATCGGTTTTGTTTCTAGGATACGTTTGTTTTTAATATTTTTTTTATGATTTTCTTGATTTTCTCAGATCTCAAAAATCGCCGGATCGATCTTGATATAATTTATATAGGACCACCTCTGAAGTATGATCAACCAAACAAAAAAAGAATCATCAAAATCGGTTCATAAATGGCAGAGTAATCGCGTAACATACACAAAAAAAAACATACACTCCACTTGAGAAGCTCCACCTTTTTTTGAAGTCGGTTAAAAACTGTTACGATACCATAGCGTTGTAATCTGATTTCATATCGGTTATGAGGATAAGGAATTTTTATTTATGTACGTAATGGATTCCGTTTCACAATATTTTGGGTCGTTTGTTGAGAGTATTGGAGACGAAAAAATATTTTCTAACTATTATGATTTCATCCTAATGCTGTTAGATACAAATAGCACACAAGTCATATTTTCAATTGGTTTCTATTTATAACAAAAATAAAAAACGTTTTTTATTTTTGTAAGCATTTTTGTGACCCGAGTATTTCCGTGTCACTAGAATGTTCGTCTGTCTCACTAGAATGACCGAACATTCTTATTACTCAAAATGATCTATATTAAAAAATAAACTATTTCACTTCAGAAGCTCAAACATGTAAGTTTTGATGCTTAAAAACAGTGGGCAACATACGATTTTGCCAACATAACTCTCA